>CAXITT010000081.1:1643394-1688830 GCA_964033795.1 Lymnaea stagnalis
CTTCTGATGAACGACCTTAGTGTAAATGAAAGAACTTTAGTCCAAGACTACTTAGGATTGACTAAAGAAACTAACTTTTTTGTTGATTAATCTTGGCCCACATTTACAAAAACGAACATATTTAGCTGTCAGCCCTTAAGTTAAATATCTGGAGCGCAAATTGAGTGATGACGAAATGCAGAAAGCAAACGCAGTCCGCCTACCAAATAGCCCAAATACTAAGACTACCAAGACTAAAGATGGAGAACAAGGGTAGGCTAATGGCTAATTAGAACTCTCTATTTTTTCCAAACGTTACTGACCTGTTCCAGAACTAGGCTCTGATTAAAACTCTCCAGGGAAAAACCGTCACCTCCCAGATAAGATGTTCAATGAGGGGAGCTGGAAAAATATGAGGAGGGACCACATAAGGAATCCCGAAAACAAGAGAAATGGTTCGCGCCACACCAACCATACGGCTAAACCAGAAAATCAAGGAGTTTCATCGTCATCTTGTCACAATGCCGGTCAACTAGCCTGCCGTGCCTTGGATTGTCAGTGTTATGGTTTAACAACATGGTCCACAACACCAGGTCTCACAGCGTGAGACAATTCACAAAATGTACCAGGCCTCACATCGTGAGGCAGATCACTAACTGTACCAGGCCTCACAGCGTGGGGCAGATCACCAACTGTGCCAGGCCTCACAGCGTGGGACAGATCACCAACTGTACCAGGCCTCACAGCGTGGGGCAGATCACCAACTGTACCAGGCCTCACAGCGTGGGGCAGATCACCAACTGTACCAGGCCTCACAGCGTGGGGCAGATCACCAACTGTACCAGGCCTCACAGCGTGGGGCAGATCACCAACTGTACCAGGCCTCACAGCGTGGGGCAGATCACCAACTGTACCAGGCATCACAGCGTGGGGCAGATCACCAACTGTACCAGGCCTCACAACGTGGGGCAGATCACCAACTGTGCCTACCTACAAAGCGTCCTTTGTAGAAGCGACGCGGGTAGAAGAAGAAAAATCTCCCTCCCACTTTTTAGCCGTTATTCCTTTCTAGTAATTCCACTTATGTAACATCAAAACTACGTTCATTTTTATCATTTTATCCAATACCTACCAGAGATGTCATCGTTACATAATTCGTCATATTTAACCATTATATTTTGCTTGCCTTCTTATTTAATAGTTATTCGTTAAACCTTTTGTTACCAGATATTTGCATATATGTATACATTTTTTTTTTAAATTCTGCCATCTGCCAAACAGAATCCAAGTAAATGAAGAACACGCGCTACCTGGGTCAAGGCCATTGTTTGATAACGCTACCGATAACAACAACGATACCACCCTCATCCGGAGTCTCAAGCCAGAAAAGTAAGTAGTGATCTATATGTGAGCAGGGGATATGGTGGAGTTTAAATGAGGATGTCGGATAGGATGAAATAATATACACACACTAGATACTGACCGAATTTCAGCTTCGGTTTCGGCGCTGAAAGTTGCCATTTGATCACTTTCGGGCTTGTTTCGGTTTCGACCAAACAGAAAAGAAAACCTTTGGTTTAATTTCGGTTCCGGCAGAGAGTGTTTAAGGTTTTTTGGTCATCTACCAGAAGTCAGACTGTATGTCTGTCTCTAGTTCGACAATCTGATATTCTTAGCGCTCGACGTCTTGCTGTCATCGTATGTTATATGATTAATACTCTGCGAAAACTGCTCACAGCTGCATAATGACCTACTTGTCCTTTATTTCCAAAAATTAAATTTCGATTAAGCCTAGTCAAATGTAAATAGTTTTGTGGAAGAAAATCTAATGGAAGGTTAATATTTATATCATTATTTTTGTTTTAAATTTTCCAAAAGAAAAATTTGGAACCCTAGGTTTAATGAATTAATTTATTTGTGAAATTCATTTTGATTATCATTATCCTGCTCATGTTTTCATAGACTAAGGTGAATAATATTGAATAATTCTAGAGAATGGTAATATTTCCATTATTCTTATTTTTTAATTATATTTTTTAAATAAAAAAAATTGAGGAAAATGTATGCGTTTCCAATTGATTCATTTCTTGAAATTCATCACTATCATGCTCATAACTATTGTTATTGACGATGTAACACACGTGCGGATTTATCACTGGTTCGTATAATAATTATGTGTTAAGCTTACTGCAGACCAGTTTACTTTTGTGATTTTGGCAACGAACTTACGATTTTCGCTGTTACGACTTTACTTTACTAACTTGAGACCTTCATCAAATGTCTCGGCCTTCTTACGTTGTCTAGGGTGTATGGATTGAGACCTTCATCAAATGTCTCGGCCTTCTTACGTTGTCTAGGGTGTATGGATTGAGACCTTCATCAAATGTCTCGGCCTTCTTACGTTGTCTAGGGTGTATGGATTGAGACCTTCATCAAATGGCTCGGCCTTCTTACGTTGTCTAGGGTGTATGGATTGAGACCTTCATCAAATGTCTCGGCCTTCTTACGTTGTCTAGGGTGTATGGATTGAGACCTTCATCAAATGGCTCGGCCTTCTTACGTTGTCTAGGGTGTATGAATCTCTCTCTCTCTCTCTCAAATAAAACACAAGGTCCAGTGTAACAATATAATAATTTATTGCATACTTCACAAAACAGGATACTGCTATTCAATATACTATGGCGCGTGGAACACACATTAGTCCAACTACCCACTCTCCTAGCACAACTACTCGACTAACTCTTGACTGACAACTTTTGACGACTAACAATTCTTCTCTTACTCTTCTACCTTTCTTCTGACCTCTAGCTAACACACTTCCCTTTTATATTACCACACAAACAACTCAGCCTACGCTAACGTTCCACACAACGGAATAACTTCACGCTTTGCCCTCACCATCAACAACTCACAAAACACTCTCACGATTCACGACTCTCCCTACCCAACCTTCACAACAATCCAGTTCACAGCATTCTCCATCGAGACCCGTCAGAACTAAAATTTTAAAAGACCCGGTTAAAAAAATAATTCCCCCCCCCCCCACCAATGGGGATGAGGGAAGTTGTTCGCCGAACGAAATAATTACGCAACCAGCACGGAAAGACTAACATGTTTATACTTAGCTAAATATTAATATAGCCATATCTTGCCAACTATTTATGAAAATACAAAGCCTTAGCATGACCATAACCACGAAATATTGTGGTGATATTTGTAGAGCCTTAATTACTGATATTTAGATGACAATGGGCTTTATTAAAGCCACAATAATTATTGTAGATATTTGTATAGTTATCGTTGTAATTATATTATAAAGTTATAAAAGCAAAGGGCACTCAAGTGTCTATTTTGCATGATTTTTGCCCCCCCCCCACAACCCTTTCCACGTCCAAATTTTCTCTTACCATACTACTTTAAAATATATTTTTACGAAATTTAAATTACTTTTAAATTAAAATGTTAAAAGCCAGAGAATTTAACAGAAGTTTATTAATTAATATTCACAATGATGTCATTTTTAATTAAAAGAAGTAAATATTGATAATTTCCCCCATCATGTTCCGACGTACGCAGAAAGTATACGTGATTTAATTTTAAAATATTTAAATATTTCGGTTTCAAATTCGGTTTTGGCCAAAAGTCTCGTTAAGCTTTTGGTTTCGGCTTCGGTTTCGGCCCAAAGTGATGTTTAATTTCTCGGCCTAGTGTCGGTTCCGACCAAAATCATAAAATCCCTTTCGGTCGGCCTCTAACACACACACAAACACTCACACACACATACACACACACATACATAATATATTTATATATAGGCCTATACATATATATTATATGCTGAATATAGTTTTTCAAAAGCCTCCAGAATATGTTTAATAAAGCATCTCAACATTTACGAGAAAGGAAACTTAAACTTTTTGAAATATTTTTTTTTTGTTTAGCGAATTAAATTTTTTGAAATTTGATATTATCATGTCGAACTATCTTATTTTTTAAATAAAAAAATCTGATACTCAATTTATCGATACAATTAATAGTTGTTTAAACCTACTTCATGGATTTAATGGCAGGATTTCAAAACTGAGAGCTGTATTTAAGACTAGTTAGGATTTATTATCGTTAACGGTATTCTGAAAAAATAACAGCATGTTATTGTTAAACTACAATAGGCTGATAATAGTTAGTTAATTCTTTTTTTCAAAGTTACTACAATAAATTACTGGCAGCTTGTACACAGTATTTTATTGTTTTTTGGGGGGGCTACTTTTACGATAGATTTCCGAGAGTGCACTTAATGCGATTGTGAGTTATGACATTACATTTAAAGATTTACTTGGTGATTAAATTGATAAACGGGTTTTAATACATTCTCAGAGCCTATCGGGTGATTGTGGAAGCCAGGAAAAGTTCCAGCATACCCATAAGGACGGTGCAAGCAGCGTTCAAGACGCCGGCTCGCGGAGGCGTCGGTCTTCCGGTCATGCAGTCGTCTCTGGAAGCCGAAGTGTCATCTTCAATTGCAACAACAAAGACTCCAGCCATTACAACTCCAACTACAGTGGCTGTCTTGACCACAATAGGTAGAAGACAAGAATTTGTGTTGGGAAACTGATCATTGGGTGGAATGTTGGTGCAGAAGAAACTTAGGAAGTTTGGTACAAAAGTAACTAAGCATTGGGTGGAATGTTGGTACAAAAGAAACTAAGCATTGGGTGGAATGTTGGTACAGAGAAACTAAGCATTGGGTGGAATGTTTGTACAGAAGAAACTAAGCATTGGGTGGAATGTTGATGCAGAAGAAACTTAGGAAGTTTGGTACAAAAGAAACTAAGCATTGGGTGGAATGTTGGTGCAGAAGAAACTTAGGAAGTTTGGTACAAAAGAAACTAAGCATTGGGTGGAATGTTGGTGCAGAAGAAACTAAGCATTGGGTGGAATGTTGGTACAAAAGAAACTAAGCATTGGGTGGAATGTTGGTACAGAAGAAACTAAGCATTGGGTGGAATGTTGGTACAAAAGAAACTAAGCATTGGGTGGAATGTTGGTACAAAAGAAACTTAGTATTGGGTGGAATGTTGGTACAGAAGAAACTAAGCATTGGGTGGAATGTTGGTACAGAAGAAACTAAGCATTGAATGGAATGTTGGTACGGAAGAAACTTAGCATTGGGTGGAATGTTGGTACAAAAGAAACTAAGCATTGGGTGGAATGTTGGTACAGAATAAACTAAGCATTGGGTGGAATGTTGGTACAGAAGAAACTAAGCATTGGGTGGAATGTTGGTACGGAAGAAACTTAGGAAGTTTGGTACAAAAGAAACTAAGCATTGGGCGGAATGTTGGTGCAGAAGAAACTTAGGAAGTTTGGTACAAAAGAAACTAAGCTTTGGGTGGAATTTTGGTACAAAAGAAACTAAGCATTGGGTGGAATGTTGGTACAGAAGAAACTTTGGAAGTTTGGTACAAAAGAAACTAAACATTGGTTGGAATGTTGGTGCAGAAGAAACTTAGGAAGTTTGGTACAAAAGAAACTAAGCATTGGGTGGAATGTTGGTACAAAAGAAACTAAACATTGGGTGGAATGTTGGTACAGAAGAAACTAAGCATTTGGTGGAATGTTGGTACAGAAGAAACTAAGCATTGGGTGGAATGTTGGTACAAAAGAAACTAAGCATTGGGAGGAATGTTGGTACAAAAGAAACTAAGCATTGGGTGGAATGTTGGTACAGAAGAAACTAAGCATTGGGTGGAATGTTGGTACAGAAGAAACTAAGCATTGGGTGGAATGTTAGTACAAAAGAAACTAAGCATTGGGTGGAATGTTTGTACAGAAGAAACTAAGCATTGGGTGGAATGTTGGTACAGAAGAAACTAAGCATTGGGTGGAATGTTGGTACAATTCTTTGATTCGTAACCCAGGAATGTTGGTACAGAAGAAACTAAGCATTGGGTGGAATGTTGGTACAAAAGAAACTAAGCATTGGGTGGAATGTTGGTACAGAAGAAACTAAGCATTGGGTGGAATGTTGGTACAAAAGAAACTAAGCATTGGGTGGAATGTTGGTACAAAAGAAACTTAGTATTGGGTGGAATGTTGGTACAGAAGAAACTAAGCATTGGGTGGAATGTTGGTACAGAAGAAACTAAGCATTGAATGGAATGTTGGTACGGAAGAAACTTAGCATTGGGTGGAATGTTGGTACAAAAGAAACTAAGCATTGGGTGGAATGTTGGTACAGAATAAACTAAGCATTGGGTGGAATGTTGGTACAGAAGAAACTAAGCATTGGGTGGAATGTTGGTACGGAAGAAACTTAGGAAGTTTGGTACAAAAGAAACTAAGCATTGGGCGGAATGTTGGTGCAGAGAAACTAAGCATTGGGTGGAATGTTGGTACAGAAGAAACTAAGCATTGGGTGGAATGTTGGTGCAGAAGAAACTTAGGAAGTTTGGTACAAAAGAAACTAAGCATTGGGTGGAATGTTGGTACAAAAGAAACTAAACATTTGGTGGAATGTTGGTACAGAAGAAAATAAGCATTGGGTGGAATGTTGGTACAGAAGAAACTAAGCATTGGGTGGAATGTTGGTACAAAAGAAACTAAGCATTGGGTGGAATGTTGGTACAAAAGAAACTAAGCATTGGGTGGAATGTTGGTACAGAGAAACTAAGCATTGGGTGGAATGTTTGTACAGAAGAAACTAAGCATTGGGTGGCATGTTGGTGCAGAAGAAACTTAGGAAGTTTGGTACAAAAGAAACTAAGCATTGGGTGGAATGTTGGTGCAGAAGAAACTTAGGAAGTTTGGTACAAAAGAAACTAAGCATTGGGTGGAATGTTGGTGCAGAAGAAACTTAGGAAGTTTGGTACAAAAGAAACGAAGCATTGGGTGGAATGTTGGTGCAGAAGAAACTTAGGAAGTTTGGTACAAAAGAAACTAAGCATTGGGTGGAATGTTGGTGCAGAAGAAACTTAGGAAGTTTGGTACAAAAGAAACTAAGCATTGGGTGGAATGTTGCTACAAAAGAAACTAAGCATTGGGTGGAATGTTGGTACAGAAGAAACTAAGCATTGGGTGGAATGTTGGTACAGAAGAAACTAAGCATTGGGTGGAATGTTGGTACAAAAGAAACTAAGCATTGGGTGGAATGTTGGTACAAAAGAAACTAAGCATTGGGTGGAATGTTGGTACAAAAGAAACTAAGCATTGGGTGGAATGTTGGTACAAAAGAAACTAAGCATTGGGTGGAATGTTGGTACAAAAGAAACTAAGCATTGGGTGGAATGTTGGTACAAAAGAAACTAAGCATTGGGTGGAATGTTGGTACAAAAGAAACTAAGCATTGGGTGGAATGTTGGTACAAAAGAAACTAAGCATTGGGTGGAATGTTGGTACAAAAGAAACTAAGCATTGGGTGGAATGTTGGTACAAAAGAAACTAAGCATTGGGTGGAATGTTGGTACAAAAGAAACTAAGCATTGGGTGGAATGTTGGTACAAAAGAAACTAAGCATTGGGTGGAATGTTGGTACAAAAGAAACTAAGCATTGGGTGGAATGTTGGTACAAAAGAAACTAAGCATTGGGTGGAATGTTGGTACAAAAGAAACTAAGCATTGGGTGGAATGTTGGTACAAAAGAAACTAAGCATTGGGTGGAATGTTGGTACAAAAGAAACTAAGCATTGGGTGGAATGTTGGTACAAAAGAAACTAAGCATTGGGTGGAATGTTGGTACAAAAGAAACTAAGCATTGGGTGGAATGTTGGTACAAAAGAAACTAAGCATTGGGTGGAATGTTGGTACAAAAGAAACTAAGCATTGGGTGGAATGTTGGTACAAAAGAAACTAAGCATTGGGTGGAATGTTGGTACAAAAGAAACTAAGCATTGGGTGGAATGTTGGTACAAAAGAAACTAAGCATTGGGTGGAATGTTGGTACAAAAGAAACTAAGCATTGGGTGGAATGTTGGTACAAAAGAAACTAAGCATTGGGTGGAATGTTGGTACAAAAGAAACTAAGCATTGGGTGGAATGTTGGTACAAAAGAAACTAAGCATTGGGTGGAATGTTGGTACAAAAGAAACTAAGCATTGGGTGGAATGTTGGTACAAAAGAAACTAAGCATTGGGTGGAATGTTGGTACAAAAGAAACTAAGCATTGGGTGGAATGTTGGTACAAAAGAAACTAAGCATTGGGTGGAATGTTGGTACAAAAGAAACTAAGCATTGGGTGGAATGTTGGTACAAAAGAAACTAAGCATTGGGTGGAATGTTGGTACAAAAGAAACTAAGCATTGGGTGGAATGTTGGTACAAAAGAAACTAAGCATTGGGTGGAATGTTGGTACAAAAGAAACTAAGCATTGGGTGGAATGTTGGTACAAAAGAAACTAAGCATTGGGTGGAATGTTGGTACAAAAGAAACTAAGCATTGGGTGGAATGTTGGTACAAAAGAAACTAAGCATTGGGTGGAATGTTGGTACAAAAGAAACTAAGCATTGGGTGGAATGTTTGTACAGAAGAAACTAAGCATTGGGTGGAATGTTGGTACAGAAGAAACTAAGCATTGGGTGGAATTTTGTTACAAAAGAAACAAAGCATTGGGTGGAATGTTGGTACAGAAGAAACTAAGCATTGGGTGGAATGTTGGTACAGAAGAAACTAAGCATTGGGTGGAATGTTGGTACAAAAGAAACTAAGCATTGGGTGGAATGTTGGTACCAAAGAAACTAAGCATTGGGTGGAATTTTGGTACAGAAGAAACTTAGCATTGGGTTGAATTATGGTACAAAAGAAACTAAGCATTGGGTGGAATGTTGGTACAGAAGAAACTAAGCATTGGGTGGAATGTTGGTATAAAAGAAACTAAGCATTTTGTGGAATGTTGGTACAAAAGAAACTAAGCATTGGGTGGAATGTTGGTACAAAAGAAACTAAGCATTGGGTGGAATGTTTGTAAAAAAGAAACTTAGCATTGGGTGGAATGTTGGTACAAAAGAATCTAAGCATTGGGTGGAATGTTGGTACAAAAGAAACTAAGCATTGGGTGGAATGTTTGTACAGAAGAAACTAAGCATTGGGTGGAATGTTGGTACAGAAGAAACTAAGCATTG
Organism: Lymnaea stagnalis; assembly: GCA_964033795.1. Classification (NCBI taxonomy): domain Eukaryota; kingdom Metazoa; phylum Mollusca; class Gastropoda; family Lymnaeidae; genus Lymnaea; species Lymnaea stagnalis. Next base: position 1,652,487 of record CAXITT010000081.1, read on the forward strand.
GGTGGAATTTTGTTACAAAAGAAACTAAGCATTGGGTGGAATGTTGGTACAAAAGAAACTAAGCATTGGGTGGAATGTTGGTACCAAAGAAACTAAGCATTGGGTGGAATTTTGGTACAGAAGAAACTTAGCATTGGGTTGAATTATGGTACAAAAGAAACTAAGCATTGGGTGGAATGTTGGTACAGAAGAAACTAAGCATTGGGTGGAATGTTGGTACAAAAGAAACTAAGCATTGGGTGGAATGTTGGTACAAAAGAAACTAAGCATTGGGTGGAATGTTGGTACAAAAGAAACTAAGCATTGGGTGGAATGTTTGTAAAAAAGAAACTTAGCATTGGGTGGAATGTTGGTACAGAAGAAACTAAGCATTGGGTGGAATGTTGTTACAGAAGAAACTAAGCATTGGGTGGAATGTTGGTACAAAAGAAACTTAGCATTGTGTGGAATATTGGTACAAAAGAAACTAAGCATTGGGTGGAATGTTGGTACAAAAGAAACTAAGCATTAGGTGGAATGTTGGTACAGAAGAAACTAAGCATTGGGTGGAATGTTGGTACGGAAGAAACTTAGGAAGTTTGGTACAAAAGAAACTAAGCATTGGGTGGAATGTTGGTGCAGAAGAAACTGAGGAACTTTGGTACAAAAGAAACTAATCTTTGGGTGGAATGTTGGTACAAAAGAAACTAATCATTGGGTGGAATGTTGGTACAAAAGAAACTTTGGAAGTTTGGTACAAAAGAAACTAAGCATTGGTTGGAATGTTGCTGCAGAAGAAACTTAGGAAGTTTGGTACAAAAGAAACTAAGCATTGGGTGGAATGTTGGTACAAAAGAAACTAAACATTTGGTGGAATGTTGGTACAGAAGAAACTAAGCATTGGGTGGAATGTTAGTACAGAAGAAACTAAGCATTGGGTGGAATGTTGGTACAAAAGAAACTAAGCATTGGGTGGAATGTTGGTACAAAAGAAACTAAGCATTGGGTGGAATGTTGGTACAAAAGAAACTAAGCATTGGGTGGAATGTTGGTACAAAAGAAACTAAGCATTGGGTGGAATGTTGGTACAAAAGAAACTAAGCATTGGGTGGAATGTTGGTACAAAAGAAACTAAGCATTGGGTGGAATGTTGGTACAAAAGAAACTAAGCATTGGGTGGAATGTTGGTACAAAAGAAACTAAGCATTGGGTGGAATGTTGGTACAAAAGAAACTAAGCATTGGGTGGAATGTTGGTACAAAAGAAACTAAGCATTGGGTGGAATGTTGGTACAAAAGAAACTAAGCATTGGGTGGAATGTTGGTACAAAAGAAACTAAGCATTGGGTGGAATGTTGGTACAAAAGAAACTAAGCATTGGGTGGAATGTTGGTACAAAAGAAACTAAGCATTGGGTGGAATGTTGGTACAAAAGAAACTAAGCATTGGGTGGAATGTTGGTACAAAAGAAACTAAGCATTGGGTGGAATGTTGGTACAAAAGAAACTAAGCATTGGGTGGAATGTTGGTACAAAAGAAACTAAGCATTGGGTGGAATGTTGGTACAAAAGAAACTAAGCATTGGGTGGAATGTTGGTACAAAAGAAACTAAGCATTGGGTGGAATGTTGGTACAAAAGAAACTAAGCATTGGGTGGAATGTTGGTACAAAAGAAACTAAGCATTGGGTGGAATGTTGGTACAAAAGAAACTAAGCATTGGGTGGAATGTTGGTACAAAAGAAACTAAGCATTGGGTGGAATGTTGGTACAAAAGAAACTAAGCATTGGGTGGAATGTTGGTACAAAAGAAACTAAGCATTGGGTGGAATGTTGGTACAAAAGAAACTAAGCATTGGGTGGAATGTTGGTACAAAAGAAACTAAGCATTGGGTGGAATGTTGGTACAAAAGAAACTAAGCATTGGGTGGAATGTTGGTACAAAAGAAACTAAGCATTGGGTGGAATGTTTGTAAAAAAGAAACTTAGCATTGGGTGGAATGTTGGTACAGAAGAAACTAAGCATTGGGTGGAATGTTGGTACAGAAGAAACTAAGCATTGGGTGGAATGTTGGTACAAAAGAAACTTAGCATTGGGTGGAATGTTGGTACAAAAGAAACTAAGCATTGGGTGGAATGTTGGTACAAAAGAAACTTAGCATTGGGTGGAATGTTGGTACAAAAGAAACTAAGCATTGGGTGGAATGTTGGTACAAAGAAACTTAGCATTTGGTGGAATGTTGGTACAAAAGAAACTTATTATTGGATGAATGTTGGTACAGAAGAAACTAAGCATTGGGTGGAATGTTGGTACAAAAGAAACTAAGAATTGTGTAGAATGTTGGTACAAAAGAAACTAAGCATTGGGTGGAATGTTGGTATAAAAGAAACTAAGCATTGGGTGGAATGTTGGTACAAAAGAAACTAAGCATTGGATGGAATGTTGGTACAAAAGAAACTAAGCATTGGGTGGAATGTTGGTACAAAAGAAACTAAGCATTGGGTGGAATGTTGGTACAAAAGAAACTAAGCATTGGGTGGAATGTTGGTACAAAAGAAACTAAGCATTGGGTGGAATGTTGGTACAAAAGAAACTAAGCATTGGGTGGAATGTTGGTACAAAAGAAACTAAGCATTGGGTGGAATGTTGGTACAAAAGAAACTAAGCATTGGGTGGAATGTTGGTACAAAAGAATCTAAGCATTGGGTGGAATGTTGGTACAAAAGAAACTAAGCATTGGGTGGAATGTTGGTACAGAAGAAACTAAGCATTGGGTGGAATGTTGGTACAAAAGAAACTAAGCATTGGGTGGAATGTTGGTACAGAAGAAACTAAGCATTGGGTGGAATGTTGGTACAGAAGAAACTAAGCATTGGGTGGAATGTTGGTACAAAAGAAACTAAGCATTGGGTGGAATGTTGGTACAAAAGAAACTAAGCATTGGGTTGAATGTTGGTACAAAAGAAACTAAGCATTGAGTGGAATGTTGGTACAAAAGAATCTAAGCATTGGGTGGAATGTTGGTACAGAAGAAACTAAGCATTGGGTGGAATGTTGGTACAAAAGAAACTAAGCATTGGGTGGAATTGTGGTACAAAAGAAACTAAGCATTGGGTGGAATGTTGGTACAGAAGAAACTAAGCATTGGGTGGAATGTTGGTACAAAAGAAACTAAGCATTGGGTGGAATGTTGGTACAAAAGAAACTAAGCATTGGGTGGAATTTTGGTACAAAAGAAACTAAGCATTGGGTGGAATGTTGGTACAAAAGAAACTAAGCATTGTGTGGAATTTGGAAGTGAAGAAAAAAAAATCCCCCCAAGATTTAAAAAAAAACGTTGTCTCTGAAATGAAGTTATGTGTTATTGAAAGTTTGTCAACTTTTATAAACAGGTGATAAATAATCAAAGAATGGAAGACAAAATAAGTGGCCGATTGGGAAAATAAACTGAAGGGTATGTAACATAAGCAGAGATGGATTTAATTTGGATTTATGCATCTACGAGAACCTAAACAATAGATGTGACTATTTATGTCACATTTTTTGGCATCCGTCCGTCAGAATTTGACGATGGTGTACAATGTTACGATGATGTAGAATGAGAAGCTGGTGTACAATGTGACGATGGTGTAAAATGAGAAGCTGGTGTAGAATGTGACGATGGTGTAGAATGAGAAGCTGGTGTAGAATGTGACGATGGTGTAGAATGAGAAGCTGGTGTAGAATGTGACGATGGTGCAGAATGAGAAGCTGGTGTAGAATGTGACGATGGTGTAGAATGAGACGGTTCAGACTTTATAGGATGAAATAAAAAGGCCTTTGCGAATTTAAACGGGCTCCCTATAAAGCAAATCGCCTCTCTCCGCGCACCTGGCTAACACAAGGGATCACCATATATGGATGATACAGCTTGAGACCAGTAGCTTTACAGGAGTTATCAATGTTATCCGCCTACGGGACTCCACCTCCGGGTTTTAATGCAGAATTTCATTCACAGGGGTGCTGTTGATGTTTTTGTTTTACTTGTGGCTTGAACTCAAGACCACACGCTTAGGATTGACTAAGTTTCGACCACTCAGCAACCCACCAACAGGATATTGGACTATATGTGAAAAATAACTAAATGTATTACTATATCGTCCATTCAATTTTGTTTAATGTGCTTGACCCCACTCCATAACCAAGTAACATCATTCTAAGAGGACTAAAACAAAGACTCAAACCTTCTGGGTCAGGGATACACGACCGCACCCTCTCCAGTAAAACTATTCCTAGGCTCCAACAACGTATGAGACATATGGTAGGCGTAAGAGACTCCGCCATATAAATTGATTTTTAAAAGATATCCGGGAGTCAGAAAGCGTGGAAGACACTCGTCAGTAGTGGCTCACTCCTTCTTTGACAATAATTTTTTTTTTTTTTTTTAATCATAAATAATGAAAAGGAAAAAAAATAGATATGTAATTGAAATCTTAGATTGCCGGTGTCACTATTATATGGGGTGGTTCCTCTTGTAATTTAAATCTTAGATTGTCGGTGTCACTATTATATGGCGTGGTTCGTCTTGTAATTTAAATCTTAGATTGTCGGTGTCACTATTATATGGGGTGGTTCCTCTTGTAATTTCAATTGCCGGTGACTCTATTATATGGCGTGGTTCGTCTTGTAATTTAAATCTTAGATTGTCGGTGTCACTATTATATGGGGTGGTTCCTCTTGTAATTTAAATCTTAGATTGCCGGTGTCACTATTATATGGGGTTGTTCCTCTTGTAATTTAAATCTTAGATTGTCGGTGTCACTATTATATGGGGTGGTTCCATTTGTAATTTAAATCTTAGATTGTCGGTGTCACTATTATATGGGGTGGTTCCTCTTGTAATTTAAATCTTAGATTGCCGGTGTCACTATTATATGGGGTGGTTCCTCTTGTAATTTAAATCTTAGATTGCCGGTGTCACTATTATATGGGGTGGTTCCTCTTGTAATTTAAATCTTAGATTGTCGGTGTCACTATTATATGGGGTGGTTCCTCTTGTAATTTAAATCTTATATTGTCGGTGTCGCTATTATATGGGGTGGGTCCTCTTGAAATTTAAATCTTAGATTGCCGGTGTCGCTATTATATGTGGTGGTTCCTCTTGTAATTTAAATCTTAGACTGCCGATGTCACTATTATATGGGGTGGTTCCTCTTGTAATTTAAATCTTAGATTGTCGGTGTCACTATTATATGGGGTGGTTCCTCTTGTAACTTAAATCTTACATTGTCGGTGTCACTATTATATGGGATGGTTCCTCTTCTAATTTAAATCTTAGATTGCCGGTGTCACTATTATATGGGGTGGTTCCTCTTGTAATTTAAATCTTAGATTGTCGGTGTCACTATTATATGGGGTGGTTCCTCTTGTAATTTAAAACTTAGATTGTCGGTGTCACTATTATATGGGGCGGTTCCTCTTGTAATGTAAATCTTAGTTTGCCGGTGTCACTATTATATGGGGTGGTTCCTCTTGTAATTTAAATCTTAGATTGTCGGTGTCACTATTATATGGGGTTTTTCCTCTTGTAATTTAAATCTTAGATTGTCGGTGTCACTATTATATGGGGTGGTTCCTCTTGTAATTTAAATCTTAGATTGTCCGTGTCACTATTATATGGGGTTGTTCCTCTTGTAACTTAAATCTTACATTGTCGGTGTCACTATTATATGGGGTGGTTCCTCTTGTAATTTAAATCTTATATTGTCGGTGTCACTATTATATGGGGTGGTTCCTCTTGTAATTTAAATCTTAGATTGTCGGTGTCACTATTATATGGGGTGGTTCCTCTTGTAATTTAAATCTTATATTGTCGGTGTCACTATTATATGGGGTGGTTCCTCTTGTAATTTAAACCTTAGATTGTCGGTGTCACTATTATATGGGATGGTTCCTCTTCTAATTTAAATCTTAGATTGCCGGTGTCACTGTTATATGGGGTGGTTCCTCTTGTAATTTACATCTTAGATGGGCGGTGTCACTATTATATGGGGTGGTTCCTCTTGTAATTTAAATCTTAGATGGCCGGTGTCACTATTATATGGGGTGGTTCCTCTTGTAATTTAAATCTTAGATTGTCGGTGTCACTATTATATGGGGTGGTTCCTCTTGTAATTTAAATCTTAGATTGTCGGTGTCACTATTATATGGGGTGGTTCCTCTTGTAATTTAAATCTTAGATTGCCGGTGTCACTATTATATGGGGTGGTTCCTCTTGTAATTTAAATCTTAGATTGTCGGTGTCACTATTATATGGGGTGGTTCCTCTTGTAATTTAAATCTTAGATTGTCGGTGTCGCTATTATATGGGGTGGTTCCTCTTGAAATTTAAATCTTAGATTGCCGGTGTCGCTATTATATGTGGTGGTTCCTCTTTTAATTTAAATCTTAGATTGCCGGTGTCACTATTATATGGGGTGGTTCCTCTTGTAATTTAAATCTTAGATTGTCGGTGTCACTATTATATGGGGTGGTTCCTCTTGTAATTTAAATCTTAGATTGTCGGTGTCACTATTATATGGGATGGTTCCTCTTCTAATTTAAATCTTAGATTGCCGGTGTCACTATTATATGGGGTGGTTCCTCTTGTAATTTAAATCTTAGATTGTCGGTGTCACTATTATATGGGGTGGTTCCTCTTGTAATTTAAATCTTAGATTGCCGGTGTCACTATTATATGGGGTGGTTCCTCTTGTAATTTAAATCTTAGATTGTCGATGTCACTATTATATGGGGTGGTTCCTCTTGTAATTTAAATCTTAGACAGCCGGTGTCACTATTTTATGGGGTTGTTCCTCTTGTAATTTAAATCTTAGATTGTCGGTGTCACTATTATATGGGGTGGTTCCTCTTGTAATTTAAATCTTAGATGGTCGGTGTCACTATTATATGGGGTGGTTCCTGTTGTAATTTAAATCTTAGATGGCCGGTGTCACTATTATATGGGGTGGTTCCTCTTGTAATTTAAATCTTAGATTGCCGGTGTCACTATTATATGTAGTGGTTCCTCTTGTAATTTAAATCTTAGATTGTCGGTGTCACTATTATATGGGGTTTTTCCTCTTGTAATTTAAATCTTAGATTGTCGGTGTCACTATTATATGGGGTGGTTCCTCTTGTAATTTAAATCTTAGATTGTCCGTGTCACTATTATATGGGGTTGTTCCTCTTGTAATTTAAATCTTAGATTGTCGGTGTCACTATTATATGGGGTGGTTCCTCTTGTAATTTAAATCTTAGATTGTCGGTGTCACTATTATATGGGGTGGTTCCTCTTGTAATTTAAATCTTAGATTGTCGGTGTCACTATTATATGGGGTGGTTCCTCTTGTAATTTAAATCTTAGATTGTCGGTGTCACTATTATATGGGGTGGTTCCTCTTGTAATTTAAATCTTAGATTGTCGGTGTCACTATTATATGGGGTGGTTCCTCTTTTCTAGTGAAATCCGCACGTTATGATCGATATCCCAATTTTCCTGTAATCCCAATTTTCGCTGTGTTGAATTGATTGGGTTCATTCATTTTTGTGTGCACCATCAGTATACAATTATACTGTAATTATTTCAGAATATAAATAATGGTTCACATAGTATACTTATTATCAACATTAATCATTCATATGGCTAGAGGAAAAAAGAAAACGCAATGCCAACCTCGCGATACCCCGTATTCACAATGTGTGGCTCTCATGTCTCTGATACCTCTTGAATATGGCTCTCATGTTGCTGTTACCTCTTGAATCGGGCTCTCATGTATCTGATACCTCTTGAATATGGCTCTCATGTTTCTGTTACCTCTTGAATCTGGCTCTCATGTATCTGTTACCTCTTGAATCTGGCTCTCATGTCTCTGTTACCTCTTGAATCTGGCTCTTATGTCTCTATTACCTCTTGAATCTGGCTCTTATGTCTCTGTTACCTTTTAAATCTCGCTCTCATGTCTCTGATACCTCTTTCATCTGGCTCTCATGTCTCAATTACCTCTTGAATCTGGCTCTTATGTCTCTGTTACCTCTTGAATGTGGCTCTTATGTCTCTGTTACCTCTTGAATCTGGCTCTTATGTCTCTGTTACCTCTTGAATCTGGCTCTCATGTCTCTGTTACCTCTTGAATCTGGCTCTTATGTCTCTATTACCTCTTGAATCTGGCTCTTATGTCTCTGTTACCTTTTAAATCTCGCTCTCATGTCTCTGATACCTCTTTCATCTGGCTCTCATGTCTCAATTACCTCTTGAATCTGGCTCTTATGTCTCTGTTACCTCTTGAATGTGGCTCTTATGTCTCTGTTACCTCTTGAATGTGGCTCTCATGTCTCTGTTACCTCTTGAATCTGGCTCTTATGTCTCTGATACCTCTTGAAGCTGGCTCTCATGTCTCTGTTACCTCTTGAATCTGACTCTTAGGTCTCTGTTACCTCTTGAATCTGGCTCTTTTGTCTCTGTTACCTCTTGAATCTGGCTCTTATGTCTCTGTTACCTCTTGAATCTGGCTCTTATGTCTCTGTTACCTCTTGAATCTGGCTCTCATGTCTCTGTTAACTCTTGAATCTGGCTTTTATGTCTCTGTTACCTCTTGAATGTGGCTCTCATGTCTCTGTTACCTCTTGAATCTGGCTCTTATGTCTCTGTTACCTCTTGAATGTGGCTCTTATGTCTCTGTTACCTCTTGAATCTGGCTCTCATGTCTTTGTTACCTCTTGAATGTGGCTCTTATGTCTCTGTTACCTCTTGAATCTGGCTCTTATGTCGCTGTTACCTCTTGAATCTGGCTCTTATGTCTCTGTTACCTCTTGAATGTGGCTCTCATGCTGTGGAAACAAGTTGTAGGCAGAAGCTGTTGGGGCAAGCTTAAAGGGAAAGCTGTTGGGGCAAGCTTAAAGGGAAAGCTGTAGGGGCAAACTTAGAAGACATCGATAAGGCAAACGCATTTGTGTAACAGCGTCATGTCAGGCATCTCTATAAACATTTGTCTATGTTATCAACGTGGTCGTTTTCACATCTGTAGTAACATTTGTCTATATTATCAACTAGGTCGTGTTTATATTATGTTAATGCCTTATGTTAATGCCTTATGTTAATGCCTTATGTTAATGCCTTATGTTAATGCCTTATGTTAATGCCTTATGTTAATGCGTTAAGTTAATGTCTTATGCAGTCACATTTAACCAAGTTACATACGAGGTCGTGTTCGCCTATGGTGCACGTGTGTGTAAAATGGTCTGAATTTTTTTGTTTCCAGCATTCCTAGATCTCCCTATCACGACACCAACGACAGCACCGAAATCCACCACACCAAACCCCAGGAAGTACATTATCACTCTGAGCCACCGCATGAAGTCGCCTGAAGAAGAGGAGGTCAAGTGGGTGTTGCACCAAGGGGATTTAAATGCCATAAGGTTAATTTTTGTTTATTGTTTAGTTGCTTAGTTTTTTTTTAAAATACTGTGTGTGTTACCGTGTGTTTGTGTGTGCGTTTTTTTGTGTGTCTGTGCGTGGCCTGTGGCGTAGCTCAGGGGTGGCAGATGGGACAGACGTCCCCGGACGACAGATTAGCGGGGACGCCAAAATGAGCTTCAAAGTTGTTATCAGCACCAAAAGTCGCGATATTTGTCTAGATATGTAGATCTTGAAGAAAATCCCGTTTCAGTGCATTTCCATTGACTATTGATAAAGCCTTAGCAGGGCCGGTGATAAGGGATGGCGAAGTGGGCGACCGCCCAAGGCCTCGCGTTTTCGGGGCCCCGCGCGTTGCTGTAGTATATTTATAATATACCTAAGCCCTCTAATAGCTCCTAATCCAGTAAACACAATATTCGGAGTTATTAGATAGTCTAATGGTCTGAAGATCAGTTCAGGCTCCCATAATCAGCTTCGTGTTTTCGTTATTTGTTTTTGACAACCGCGATGAATAATTTTTGGCCAGGGCAATTAACTGTTTAAGGAAAAAATTGAAATTTTGAAACTAAAGGAGTGAACCAATATCCGCCATGACGCTTCCTATTATGACCAGCAAGGCCCCCAGTACGACTACAACGTGTCTTAATATCCTATCGGCGGAATATATAACGTCAACGGCCCCGCAAAATTTAATTTTCCCAAGGTTCCGCAGCCTCCTCGCACCAACCCTGGCCTTAGTTGCCATTGTAGAATGTCTGCACGGTTGAGAGACTGGACGTGGTGTTCTTAATGTCTGTGTTCAAAGTACAGGTGTATAACTTGGCACACTGGTTACCTAAACCATTTGTATTCCTAGTTCATTTGACATGCTCGTTGTGGATGAAACCACTGGACAGAACATAACAAAAAGAGCCAATCGCATCGCCAGGACTTGGACTTTCCCAGTAACTCGACCAGATCGCAGGTTAGTAGCTTAAATATTGTTTCGTGCTATTTTAATGAGAAACCGTCGTCGCAGCAATCAATATCAGAAACAGCTTTTTTGAGATACCAAACGCTGTTACAAGTATGACGTTGGAAAACTTAGTTAAATATTTCAAGTGCCCTTGCTGCTCAAAGTTTTGTATTCGGCTTCAACAAAACCTCTATTTCATTTCCAGGAGGTTTTATCAAAGAGTTACATGGACCAATAATCTTTACCCCAGTCTTTCTTGTGCACGGTGCAACACAACATGCAAATCAAATAAATACACAGAAGTCTACTACCATGTGACACAGATTGACCAGCCCCCCTGGCCTTCAGTTAGTGGTCTAGAAAATGCTGAGGTGGACCTACTGAGTGGCCTTCAGTTGCTATCCTAAGTAATGCTGAGGTACACCTACTGATTGGCCTTCAGTCGGTGGTCTAGGCAATACTGAGGAAGACTTACTAAGTGGCCTTCAGTTGTTAGCCTAAGTAATGCTGAGGTAGACCTACTAAGTGGCCTTCAGTCGGTGGCCTAAGTAATGCTGAGGTAGACCTACTGAGTGGCCTTCGGTCGGTGGCCTTAGTAATGTCGATGTGGACCTTAAAAAGTGACCTTCAGTCGGTTGCATAAGTAATTCTAAGTTGGACCTACTGAATGGCCTTCGGTCGGTGGCCTAAGTAATGCTGAGGTAGACCTATTGAGTGGCCTTCAGTTTATGGCCTAAGTAATGCTGAGGTACACCTACTGAATGGCCTTCAGTCGGTGGCCTAAATAATGCTGAGGTGGATCTACTGAGTGGCCTTCAGTCGGTGGCCTAAGTAATGCTGAGGTAGACCTACTGAGTGGCATTCAGTCAGTGGCCTAAGTTATGCTGAAGTAGACCTACTGAGTGGCCTTCAGTCGGTGGCCTAAGTAATGCTGAAGTAGACCTACTGAGTGGCATTCAGTCAGTGGCCTAAGTTATGCTGAAGTAGACCTACTGAGTGGCCTTCTGTTGGTAAACTAGGTAATGCTGAGGTAGACTATTACGCACTGGCTTCTTATATGAGAAATGAATCTACTAATTTTAATTTTAATTGGCTCTTTGTAAGCAGTGCCTAAACAAGGACGATAACATGGAGTCAACAATATTAAAGATACGACACCCAAAATATTTTCTAGTTACAAATTAAAAGATTTAATAAGTCTTAAAGTAATTACAAAAGAAAAGAAATATCATTACAAATTATCAACTTACAGTATGGTATATCTTGTACCGGTACACAGTTAACACAGTTAGAATAATGTGCCAATGAATAATGATGAAATGCGAAATAAACACATATATAAGAACACAAGGAACAATACACGTCTCGTGTAGTTAATAAAACCTATCTGAATCACCGTCTCTTCGTATCTGTCAATCCTTTATTTACATGTAGCGTAAGACACTTCCAGAAGGACTTATGACGTGTTGTTTACATTTCTCGGGTTATAGAGCACATTCGAGAAGATACTAGGAGACATACTACCCAATGTGTAATTGGAAACTGATTGTAAACAAGATACATAAAAGAGATTTAACCATGCTCACAACAGACGTTATGGTCTGCTAGTAGTGTACTCCGAGGTCAATGAAAGTTCACGCACGAGAAAAATTATGTAAACAAGCTCTATATAACAAGACCTACTAGTGGCATTCAGTCAGTGGCCTAAGTAATGCTGAGATAGACCTAATGAGTGGCCTTCAGTCGGTGGCCTAAGTAATGCTGAGGTAGACCTACTGAGTGGCCTTCAGTCGGTGGCCTAAGTAATGCTGAGGTGGACCTACTAAGATCTCTTACACATCGGCTGCTCACGATGTTCATTCTGACCTTTGTTTCTGTCGACCACCTACGTAGCCGTGGATGCATACGATATCAGTCTCCATGCCGCTCTGTCGACCACCTACGTCACCGTGGATGCATACGATATCAGTCTCCATGCGCTCTGACGACCACCTACGTAACCGTGGATGCATACCATATCAGTCTCCATGCCGCCTCAATTTTTGATGGTACGGCAGATGCCCACGCCACTTCAATGGGGCGCCAAAAATCTGAATTTTAAATTTGGTTTAAAAGTGGCAGCCTCTCGCCAGGAGGGACCCCGATGAGATTTATTTGTTGAAGGGTTTGTGTGAGCACCACCTTACAAACAATGTAGAGAAATTAAGTTATCGACCTGGAACCTCAATCACAGGTTGAAATGGAAAAGCAGAATTGAAGGGGTATCTGGACAAAAATCCTCCACTGCCTTAACATTAATTTCATCTCAAGATCTAGCTTTGCGTGGATACAGAGACTTACCTCAGGAAGACGATCATGGCCCCAATGAGTGAAATGTGCTTAGCTTTTTGAAACTACTGGCTGTTTTCGTTGACTCTCTCATGCATGAACACTTGCGAAATAAGAAAGACCAAGCTGGTTGCACGTTTTATCTGTCCACTGGTGAGCAGAATGACTTCATTCTTCGTAGAACTACGTTATCATGTTTGACTCGGCTTCTGAACAAGAACATCGTAAGCAGATGTCAGAGATAGTGAGCTACGTCGAAGTGGATTTTGATAAGAAAAAGGACTGTGTTAAAAAGTCATATCTTTGGTGTTATCAAGATAAGCCGTAAGGATGCTAATACATTGATATAAGATGACGCGACGTGTCCCGACTGGTCGCTTGTCGCCATGGTATGCAGGCGTTAGTGACCAACTCCGTCTGGCAAAACTCGTGCGAAGACGCGCTGAAAGACGCTGGGTAAAGACTGGACTGAGTGTCGACAGACAGATCTTTTGGACAGCGAAAGATGCGGTGGCAGAGATTGTACAGAGGGCAAAGGATGACTACTGGAGCTCAAAGGTCGAATCATGTGCATCAACCAAGGCGTTGTTCAGCGCTAGTAACCGTCTCCTTGGCAACAGCAAGAATTTCACCCTCCCTACTGACATTGCACCAGAGCAACTCCCTGACGCCTTTGCGGACTTTTTCATCACCAGGGTGCAAACGATCAGGGAGGAGCTAGACAGCGCGACCCCTACACCTTCCTCACCGTTCTCGGAGGACGTTAGTCAGACAGAATCCTTTGATAGTTTTCTGCCTGTGACTGAGGATGAGGTGAGGCGAGTCATCATCAGGTCTGCTCCCAAGTCTTGTGTCCTCGATCCGATCCCCGTCCCACTGCTTGTAGAATGCCTTGACGTCCTCCTCCCAGCACTCACCTCCATCATAAATTCTTCGATTCTCTCTGGCATATTCCCTCCCATTTTTAAACGGTCGATTGTCCTGCCCCTCCTAAAGAAACCCTCACTTGATCCAAACACACTCAAGAATTACCGCCCCGTCAGCAACCTCTCCTTTCTCTCAAAAATCATAGAAAAACTCATACTCTCTCAGCTCTCTGGCTATCTTCATTCTCGCAATCTCTATCCTTCCTCTCAGTCCGCCTACCGACTTGGTCATAGCACAGAAACAGCACTGGTCCGAGTCATGAGTGACCTCCTGCGCGCGATGGACGATGGCAAACTCTCTATTCTCACTCTGTTAGATCTCTCTGCTGCATTTGATACCATTGACCACCAGATTCTTCTTGACCGCCTTCATCTTTCTTTCGGACTTACTGGCTCAGCTTTAAACTGGTTTCAATCATATCTTTCTGACAGAACTCAAAAAGTCTCTATTTCCAACCGCTCTTCCAAACCTTCAGCCCTGTCTATTGGAGTTCCTCAAGGATCGGTCCTTGGGCCGGTCCTTTTCATCCTCTACACTAAACCTCTATCATCTCTCATTAGCCACCACTCAGTTTCCAGTCAATCCTTTGCTGATGACACTCAAATCAGTGACTCTTGCTTTCCTGATCAACTTGATGCCACAATCCTTCGCATACAGGAGTGCGTGGACGATGTAAAGCGTTGGATGACTTGCAACAAACTGAAGCTAAATGATGATAAAACGGAAATCCTTCTCATCCACTCTCAAAACAAACCTCTCCCTCCATTTGCTCCTTCTTCTATATCTATTGGCAACTCTGACATCACACTCTCTCCCTCTGCCAGAAACCTTGGAGTCACGCTTACGGACACCCTCTCCATGGACAAACATGTCACGAATATATGCAGATCAGCATATAACGAAATTAGAAAAATCAGCACCATTAGACACCTCCTCTCCTTTGATGCCACAAAAACTCTCGTCTCTTCACTCATTCTTTCAAAATTTGACTACTGTAACATTCTTCTCTCAGGCATTTCTCAACACCACATAGAAAAACTTCAGAAGGCACAGAACTCAGCATGCAGACTCATTTTTAAATCAAAGAAACATGATCACATTCAACCACACATGCGGCAACTCCACTGGCTTCCAATATCGTCTCGCATCAAATACAAGTCTGCCAATCTTTGCTTCAACGCGTTCGATGACCCTCACTTTCCTGTCTATCTCTCTAAACTGTTGCTTCCTTATATCCCCACAAGACAACTACGTTCTTCCATTGACAGTAGAACCCTCTCAATCCCAAGAACTATAACTAAGACCATCGGTGAACGCTCCTTCTACTTCCATGGGCCCACGTTCTGGAACCAGCTCCCCTTCCATATACGTAATAGTAAAACCTCGTCCATTTTCAAAAAGTCCCTTAAAACTCATCTGTTTAGGTCCGCCTATGACCTGTGATGCACCCTCCTTGCCCTACATCATTTTTTGTTTCGGGTTGATCCTGAAGTGTCAAAGTGTCCTCGTTTTATAGCCATTTTCAATGTTTCTATAGTATACTATCCTAGTGTCTCATTTTTATTTACTTAGTTTACATGTTTTAATAATTGTAAAGCGCTTAGAGCTTTATGATAAGCGCTATATAAAAATGCCTAAATAAATAAATAAATAAATAACGCTTCTGTGATGGCTGGACACGGAAGTGGTGTCCAACAAAGAATAAGGGATACAAAACAATCTGGCCTTGTATGTCAACTGTCAATCACTACGTATGTCAATCACTATTTCAGCTTGGTAGGTGTACATGCCATGGTAGGTGTACATAACTTGGTATTTGTACATAACGTGGTACTTGTACATAACTTGGTAGGTATACATGCAGTGGTAGGTGTACATAACTTGGTACTTGTACATAACTTGGTAGGTATACATGCAGTGGTAGGTGTACATAACTTGGTACTTGTACATAACTTGGTAGGTGTACATGCAGCTAAGAAGGAACCCATGATTGTGACGTGTTTTGGAACCATTCAAGCACTTTGTGTTTTTTTCTTTCCAAATGTTCAACACAGCGTTCGGAAAAATCAACTTACAAATGCCATCCCTGTGGTTGCAGTCTGAAACTAGGTGGAGTGCAAGGACTGATGTAGTAATCCCTGTCAACAAGTACCTTGAAAAATGTACGGCATGTCCTACAGAACATATTAGACAAGGCACATGAGACCAGTGAAGCAAAAAGGAAGGCTGCACAGTTGTATAATTGCGTGTTGAGTTTTATTTTTTTGACACTGCTGGGATTTGTAACAAGATGCTCATTGGCATTTACTGGGTTCAAAAGCGTCTACACGATCCTAGCATGAAATGTCAAAATGCAGCCCTGGATCTGATCAACGAGAGGTGGGGGTTGAGTTAATCACTAAAACAAGTACTTGATCTCTGTGGAGAGTAGAATGTTGAAGTAGAAAAGTGTTTGAGACGGGTGGGGGGGGGCGGGGGGGGGGGAAGGAATGACTGGTAACTCAGTAGATGCTGGATTAACGGAGAAAGGGAAAATCGATAGGTACATGAAGGTAGAACTTGACCGTTTTCACAGAAAAATAACTAAAGTCTTTGGAATTTGAAATAAGATCCTACAAATATCACCCCATTCCTAAACACTTGATGAGAGGAACACCCCATTCCTAAAAACTTGATGAGAGGAACACCCCATAACTTAACAAAGGATTAGATTAACACCCCATTCCTAAACACTTGATAAGAGGAACATCCCATAACTTTATAAAAGATTAGATTAACACCCCATAACTTAACAAAGGATTAGATTGACACCCTATTCCTAAAACATTAATAAATAAGTCTGGATGATACTTAAAATATGCCTTAATTTATTTAAGGAATTTTTGTAATACTCTAATAATCATTTTCTATATGTTGATATAAATTGACTCTTTTCCCTCTGCTATAAATTGACTCTATGCTCTCTGATATAAATTGACTCTTTGCCCTAGGTACACGTTCTCTCTGCAGACCAAGAGGGGGAGGGACGTCCTTGATAATTCTTCTCTGGAATTCATTACGTCATCAAACTACGTCACACACAGTAAATGATTTCTTTTTTTTTTTTTTTTTTAAAAAAAAAACATCTTTAACTTTTTACAGAATTTAAACAAAACATCTTTAACTTGTGACAGAATTTAAACAAAACATTTTTAACTTGTGACAGAATTTAAACAAAACATCTTTAACTTGTGACAGAATTTAAACAAAACATCTTTAACTTGTGACAGAATTTAAACAAAACATCTTTAACTTGTGACAGAATTTAAACAAAACATCTTTAACTTGTGACAGAATTTAAACAAAAAAAATATTGAAAAGTTGAGCACATTAACAATTTGAGCTGAAATGACCAAGCCCCCTTCTTCCCCAAATAACAGATGTTATACGATAATGAAAAGAAACTGTGCTAGTTTTACTATACAAAATGCTAAAGATGTGTTGATTTCAGGGCTCCTAAGCCTGGTACTCTCAGAGCGTTCATATTAATAATATCCTTCTGATAGGTCCCAACAATCAAGAGTTGAGATTTGAAGTTAATGAAATCAGACCCAACTCTGCGAAATTTGATTTTGATAAGCCAGGAAAAGCTCCATCTTCCTACAGGTGAGTACCAACATGGCGTAAAACACATTCTGATTTATGTACTTTAGCATGCCGTGAACACAATATTACAATGCTGTTCTTAGGCATTCCGAGACACATGATATCGAGTACCGTAAACATCGCCCATAAATTTGCATGGGAATCCTACAGCGGGCTTTGTATGGCACTTTTCAATTAAACATTTGTGTGTGTGTGAGAGTCAGTATTTAAGGGGGAAACACTTTACTTCTAGCTTTTATGTTTTTATTTTAAAAATATTACGTATGAAACTTAAATTTGGATACATTTGCTTTGGAGAAAGTTATTGATGCTGATTTTCTACAGGCTTCAAGTGTTGGACAGTGCTGCAGCCCGTGGCACCAGGCCATTCTTGGATATGCTCTTTAAAGTCCTTCCAGCTTCTAGGACGATAGAAGGGCTCGTGCCTGATAGGTTTGCTTTTCATGTGTGGGAGTGGGGGGAGGGGGAGGTGGGAAGGTTTGAATTAGTAAAGGCTTCAAATACTGTAGCACGTGATTGTTGAACTTGTATATGTTTCACAGGCCATATCACGTGCTTGCTAAACTTGTAATTTTTACCAAGACTGTTACATGATTGATGAGCTTGTTAATGCCTTCTAGACTGTCACGTGATTGTTGAACTTGCATGCTTGCAAAATCGAATGACTTTTGGAGGCCCCTGCCAATTTTCATTTGTGTGCCACTGGGTATATTTTCCTGACTATATCCCGTGCCTGTACAACTTATCTAGTTTCCGTTTCCTAGACAGTATCACGTGATTGCTAAACTTATCTATGTTTCCTAGACAGTATCACGTGATTGTGGAAGCCAGAGATGGAACTAACAAACCGATACTGACCGCGACCGCTGACTTCAGGACTCCACCACGAGGCGGGTATGGTCTTCCAGTAGTCGGATCGTCTTCAGACGGCGAGGAGGCTACTACAGAAGCGACCACAGCAGCTACTACAGAAGCGACCACAGCAGCTACTACAGAAGCGACCACTGCAGCTACTACAGAAGCGACCACAGCAGCTACTACAGAAGCGACCACTGCAGCTCCTACAGAAGCGACCACAGCAGCTACTGTGGCGGAGGACACCACGGAGGAAGATACCACATCTGAATATCCACCGTCAAAGGTTACAGTCCCAGAGTTGACAACGGAAACTACAACAGATACGGAAGAGACAACCACGGTGACAGAAGCACCCACAACGCCATCTACTACAGCTGCGACGACTGCACCTACGACAGCATCGACAACGTCGTCGACAACGGCATCGACTACAACTGAAACAGGTGAATGGTGAAGGGTAAAT
This sequence comes from Lymnaea stagnalis, assembly GCA_964033795.1. Taxonomy (NCBI): domain Eukaryota; kingdom Metazoa; phylum Mollusca; class Gastropoda; family Lymnaeidae; genus Lymnaea; species Lymnaea stagnalis. Next base: position 1,671,076 of record CAXITT010000081.1, read on the forward strand.
GTAAAAGGCCACTGGCTGATGACGAGACTTAAGGCTTGCCGTATCTTGAGTAAAGCACGATTATTAAAATCATATTAGCAATTAAATGTCAAAGTCTGAAAAGTTTTTTAAAAACGCGCTATAAATAAACAATTTTTTTTTAAAAGTCTGAGCAGTTAGAGCCTTATCCTTTCTTTTCAGCAATGACGTGTTTCTTCTCCAGGCACCCCTCCCCTCTAATTAAAACACAAATCAACTGCTAACCATACATGTCTGTTCTTCCTCTCTTTCAGAGCTACCAGAAGATCATACTTTCGTCATGACGTCACGGGCCATAAGGAAGCACCCTAACATGTTAGTACTTATATTAGAATGTAAAAAAGTACACATGGTAATATCGTTGAAAACATTAGAGAGATAAATAATGTTAATTATAGTAGAAAGGTTAATACTGTTCAATACAGTACACTGGGTATTAATATTAAACATAATAAACATGGTAATAATGTTAATTAAAATACACAAAGTAATAATGTTAAACAAAGCACATTTTAATGGGTATTTCTTCACAGCCTAGTGATCAAATGGCAAGTGGCCCGTGGCAACATCGAAAAAATCAAGAATTTTGAGATCTACGTCAAAGATGCCAACGGAAGATACATTTACAACGGGACTCTAAGTGGAAACCAAAGGTAACAATCTTACATGGACGCCAACCAAAGGTAACTATCTCAGATGGTCGCAAACCAGAGCTCACTATCTAACATGGTCGCCAAGCAGAGCTAACTATCTGACATGGTCGCCAACCAGAGCTACCTATCTGACATGGTCGCCAACCAGAGCTACCTATCTGACATGGTCGCCAACCAGAGCTCACTATCTAACATGGTCGCCAAGCAGAGCTAACCATCTGACATGCTCACCAAATTGAAGCCAGAGCTAACTAATTAATATTTCCTGGAAACCAAAGGTGGTCTATAGGAGCATACAAGTGTGTATGTCAAAAATAGTTCATCAATTATGAACCTTTTCTTTGGCTCATCTATAGTTACTTATAAACATTACTGCTTCCTGGTTATAATGTCTGTTTGTTTCCTTACTCTTGGTGTATCACAGATACGTCAGTTTGTTTTTTACTCCCTACTCTTGGTGTATCACATGTACATCAGTTTGTCTTTTACTCCCTACTCTTGGTATGTCATAGGTACGTCAGTTTCTCGAACTTTCCAAAGGGTAACTTTACGGTGACCTTGAAGGCTATCGGTTCTGAAGGAGTTCTGGCTGAGAATGACATCAAGATCCCACCCCCATTGGATGAAGCGGGTGAGCACCTGGGTACATAACACCTTTACTTTTACCTTTATAACCTTTCTGCGACCATTCATCCTTCCATGGACCCTTCCAATGACCATTTTACCCTTAAATAAACCAATATACATATTATTAGACGACATACCTTTCCATGGACATTATATCCCTACATGGAACATTGTGCCCTATGGATAAGATAAGATTCTTTTATTGATCCAAACAAATGGAAATGTTTTATGACTGCATTGTACATTTTCAGCACATAAATAAAAAAAAAAATTGAACACAGGACATTTATAATAAACTATTTAACTAGTTTAAAAATAGATTAGCCAGTCTGTGTTTGACCCCCATTGAAATTAAAGTGGGGGAGGAAAGATTAGAGACTGTAGGCCACTTCAAATACCTTGGATCAATAGTCTCAGAAGAAGGCTCCAAGCCCGAACAGACTACAACAGCACTAAATAAGCTCAAGAAAATATGTAATGACAAAAGTATAGCCCCCAGCACCAAAATCAGGCTAATGCGCTCATTGGTCCTCTCCTTTTTCCTGTATGCCTGCGAATCCTGGACATTAACAGCCGATCTTGAAAGGAAAATAAAGGCGATGGAGTTGAGATGCTTCAGTAGCATTTTTGGCATCTGCTATAGGGACCATATCTCCAATGATACAGTGAAAGAAAGGGTTCGTCAGGCAAATTGGGAGTACGATGACCTACTGGTGACTGTTAAAAAACGCAAACTACAATGGTACGGCCACGTAACAAGGAAACAAGGGCTTGCCAAAGAAATATTGCAGGGCACCACAAGAGGGGGGAGAAGAAGAGGAAAACAAAGAAAAAGATGGGAGGATAACATCAAAGAGTGGACAGGACTAACACTGGGCGATGCAGAGCGTAGTGCAGAAGACAGAGAGGAATGGAGGAGGATGGTTCACATATCATCTGTGGCGCCCTAAAGATCCAAGTACTAAGGGACATGAGGATGAGGAGGAGAATGTGGAGGACGGACTCTACTTTCCCAGAATTCTCTCAAAATCCCTCAAACTCCACACCAACGGACATCCGAAGTTTTGAGCCACCACACTGCTCTACTCCTATGCGCTGAAGTCAACAAGACAAATGGAGACACAGGCCATTGCGCATATTGAATGTGAACTTCCAGTCTGCAAGTGGGAAGAGTGTAGAAATAGCAAACCTCATCAACAGCCTAAAACCACGACATCATCTTGGGCACAGAAACATGGCTGAATCCCTCCATAGCCAACGCAGAGGTTGTACCGGATATGTTCAAATTATTCCGTCGAGACAGACAAGACAGATGTGGAGGAGTACTTGTATCTGTCCATCACAACCTGGACTGCCACGCTGTTCCAGAACTCGATGTTGACGACTGCGAGCTCCTGTGGGTGAAAGGGAAATTAAAGGGTAGACGCAGACTTTACGTTTGTGGCCTATTACAGGCCCAACACAGCAGATGAACCAAGCCTGAGGAGGCTCGAGGTATCGCGTCACAGAGTTACACAGTCAAAGAACGCTTTTCTCCTGATAGGGGGGATTTTAACTTTCCTTGTGGAACTGGCAAGCCCAAGTTCCCATACCCTGTTCTACACTCAGAATTCATGGAGATAATTAACAACCATGGTCAGGAACAGCTGGTTAAAGAATCCACAAGGGGGGGGGGGTGAACACTCTTGAACTACTCCTCACCATTTGTCCATATTGTGTCCCAAAAGTTAGGTCATCCCCGGTATATCGGACCAGTGCATTCCATATTGTGAATTTCAGGTCAACACACTAAAAAAGAAACAGATCATACGCGAAATCCCAATTTACGCCAAGGCAGACTGGAAAGGCCTGAGGATCGCAACGACAGAGATGAGCTCAAACATGCAGGGGATTCAGGGTACAGCGACAACAGAAGAGCTGTGGGTGAAGTTTAAGACTACAATCACTGATGCAGTGAAAAAATTCATACCACACAAGACCACCGAAACCTAAGTTAAATCAGCCATGGGTCATGGCTGAAATCCGTAGGCTCATCCACAGGAGAGACCGCCAATACAAACGAATGAAGAAAAATGTCTCGACTGAACTGAGAGAGGAGGTACCGAGGCTCCGCCGAACAATTCAACGCTTATTGCGCATATCATATTGGAACTACATAAACGGCATCTTCTCTGAGGAAGAAACCCCGACCAAAGTTGCCAAGAAAAAGCACTTCTGGAGCTATCTGAAGTAACAAAAGTCCTCAAACGCTGGAGTTTCCCCCCTGAGGTGGAATGGCCAATTGACATCTGACCTAAAAGCACAAGCTGACATACTCAATCAGCAGTTCAAATCGGTCTTTTGTGACGGTAGAGAGTACTTATAGGTTGAGTTTCTTCTGACAAAAATGATGAGTAGAGCCTACCCTGTCATGGAAGATATCCAGATATCAGAGCAGGGTGTGCTTTCCCTCGTCAAAACCATTAACCCCTACAAAGCCCGGGGTCCTGACAACATCAAACCACGAGTGCTCAAAGAATTGGCCAAAGAAATCGCTTCTACATTGACAATCCTCTTCCAATCGTCGCTGTGCACAGAAAATGTTCCAGCAGACTGGAGAACTGCGCATGTCCCTCCAATTTACAAGAAAAGGGAGCATTTCGACCCTGCCAACTACCATCCGATATCACTCATCAGCGTGGTCTGCAAACTATTAGAGCACATAATCGTAAGCACAGTCATGAAGCATCTTGAAAGCCAAAATATACTCAATGGCTGTCAACATGGCTTCCGAGTCAATAGATCATGTGAGACCGAGCTCCTTGAATTTGTAGAGGACTTGATGACGAATCTGGAGAACCGCAAGCAAACTGACGTGCTGGTGATGGACTTCTCAAATGCATTTGACCGTGTGAAGCATAGATTGCTTCAACACAAACTCCAGAGATATGGGATCCAAGGCACCATTAAAACATGGATCTCTAGCTTGCTCAGTCACTGATGCCAAGCAGTAGTGGTGGACGGTACAAACTCCTCCTTTGTCGATGTGAAGTCAGGGGTCCCCCAGGGATCAGTGCTAGGCCCCTGTTTGTTCCTAGCATACATTAATGATCTACCCGATAAACTGACATCCCAAGCAAGACTGTTCGCAGTTGACACAGCGGTGTATAGGACGATCGCCAACAGATCTGACCAGGACAAGCTACAACAGGATCTCAATCTGTTAGCTGAGTGGGAGACGAGCTTGGACATGGAATTTCACCCTGCCAAGTGCCAAACACTATCAGTCTCTAGAAGTTGTACTCTTCTACACTACCAATAGGAACTGCACGGCCATATACTTGAGCCAGTTTCCTCCGTAAAGTACCTGGGTGTTACCATTCAAACAGAGGACCGCTGGGACGAGCATATTAACAATGTATGTAACCAAGCAAACAAGACCCTATTGTTCTTAAGACGTAATCTAAAGATAGGCAACTCCTGTGTGAAAGATTGAGCATATAAAGCCTTTATCCGTCTTGTTTTAGATTATGGATCTTCAGTCTTCACCCATTTACCCAGAAAAGCACTGACAGGTTGGAGATGGTCCAGCGATGGCAGCACGCTTTGTTCTGAACCGCTTTAGGAATACCTCTAGTGTTGGCAGCATGCTGGAAACACTAGGCTGGTCACCATTGGAGGAACGACGACGACAATCCAGGGTCTCCATATGTACAAGATAAATAATGGGCTGGTCCACTGTTCCAGTTTTAAACAGAAACTCGTCCCTCTCCCCCAAAGACAGCGACGAGGCCATGACAGGCAATTCCGGCTCATACCAGCAAGAAGCCAGTATAGGAGCTGCTCATTCCTGCTCAACAATCAGGGACAGGAACAAGCTTTTAAACGGAACAGTTGAGGTGACATACTAGACTCATTTGTGTCTATTGCCTCAAGCATTCAAACCCCCAGTGCATGATTCCTTCACAAAGTGGCACTAGAAATCATTGAAATGTCCTTTCAACACCAGGCACTTAAACATTAAAAATCCACTCTACATGCATAGGAGCCAAAATGATCAATAAATTGATCGTGGGCCCTTAATATATAGAGGAAGAAGAAATAGCTATTCAGTGAGTTCTCTTAGCCATATCAGGGACTTATTAGTTATCTTTAAGATTTGTCACTTCAGAGGGAGCACGTTTGTACATTCGTAAAGATTGGGGAACAAAATAATTTTTATATCTTTTAGTCCTCACTCTGACGGAAAGAATTCGTCCCAAACGGGCCGATCCTAAGTATTTGTGATGAAGAGGATGTGATGTATCATCCAAAATGTGTTTAGTTTTACAAAAACATCTTTCTTCAAATAGTTCTTCCATTGTAGGATGTTTAGTTTGTGTTATGTTCCTAGCGTTCTTGATTATTCGGTTTATGCGGTGTTTAATATCAGACGTTGAATTCCCACACCAGCAGGCAATATTGAAATTAAGTAGGCTTCCAATTGTTGCACTGTAGAATAAGTTAACGACTTGCTTGTTTATGCCGAAATTGTACAGTTTTTTTTTGAGGTAGAGCAGTCTTTGGTTGAATTTCTTATACAGCATTTGGCCGTGCTCTTGGCATGTTAGATTATTATTAATGGTGACACCTAAGTAATTATGCCTCCACTTTCTCTACACTTTGATTTTTTATGTTGAGATCTGCAATCTGGTGTTTCCCTCTCCTGAAATCAGCAACCATTTCCTTTGTTTTTGAGACATTCAGCTGGAGATAGTTTTCAACGCATCCAATTAATAAAGCTTGTAACTAAGTTGCGGTATATGCCTTCTTCTTCAAATATTAAGCCAAAGATGGTAGTATCATCAGTAAATTTTAAGATTGGAACGATATCGCTCGAGCTTTGAATATCATTGGTATATATTGTATACAGTACATGTGAGAGAAAGCAGCCTTGTGGCACCCCAGTGCTTATTTGTTTGGTTAGAGATAATTGGTTATCGACAGACAATTAATATACCCTTCAATAGAACACTACCCACCAGTCCATCATTACTACCTTCCATGGACCATTTCACCCACCCATCCACTATTTTACACTTGCATGATTCTACCTGTGGACAATGACACCCTACAGCCTAGTATAAACCACATATAACATCCAAACGTCGATAGAGTGTATCTCATCTCTATCACAGTCAAATATTTCTGTGTGTGTAATAAAATGTTAATTATCAAATAGAGGAAAACGTCAATCCAAGACTGGACTTCGGAGCCACAGAATTGAGGTCAAACAGTGTCAACCTGCAGTGGGATACGTCAAATATTGACGCGAGTAACATTAGCGGATACAGGTGAGACCAATGTGTGACTGTATCTATAGAAACACTAGCGGGTACAGATGAGACCAGTGTGTGACTGTATCTATAGTAACACTAGCGGGTACAGCTGAGACCATTGTGTGACTGTATCTATAAAACACTAGCGGGTAAAGGTGAGACCAGTGTGTGACTGTATCTATAGTAACACTAGCGGATACAGCTGAGACCATTGTGTGACTGTATCTATAAAACACTAGCGGATACAGCTGAGACCATTGTGTGACTGTATCTATAAAACACTAGCGGGTACAGCTGAGACCAGTGTGTGACTGTATCTATAGTAACACTAGCGGGTACAGGTGAGACCAGTGTGTGACTGTATCTATAGTAACACTAGCGGATACAGCTGAGACCATTGTGTGACTGTATCTATAAAACACTAGCGGGTACAGCTGAGACCAGTGTGTGACTGTATCTATAGTAACACTAGCGGGTACAGCTGAGACCATTGTGTGACTGTATCTATAAAACACTAGCGGGTACAGCTGAGACCAGTGTGTGACTGTATCTATAGTAACACTAGCGGGTACAGCTGAGACCAGTGTGTGACTGTATCTATAGTAACACTAGCGGATACAGCTGAGACCATTGTGTGACTGTATCTATAGTAACACTAGCGGGTACAGGTGAGACCAGTGTGTGACTGTATCTATAGTAACACTAGCGGATACAGCTGAGACCATTGTGTGACTGTATCTATAGTAACACTAGCGGGTACAGGTGAGACCAGTGTGTGACTGTATCTATAGAAACACTAGCAGGTAAAGGTGAGACCAGTGTGTGACTGTATCTATAGTAACACTAGCGTGTGCAGGTGAGACCACTGTATGTATATATAGGGACATTAGCGGGTATGGATGAGTCCTTTTTACGTTTAGGTGAAAATACTTCTTTTTTTGTTGTGTGGGAAGTATTTTCTTAGTATCAGTTAACTGTGTGGCTAAAGCAGATTGTGTCAGTCCTAATTATGGACTATGGTGGACAACAGTCTTTAATGGATGTGAGCTTCTCTCAACCCTAAACCCCTCAAAAAATATGATAATAAATCTTCACTCCTTTAGAGCCCAAATACATAAAAATAAACCTGAACACCTTAAGAGTCCAAGTACATGATAATAAACCTGAACACCGTAAGAGTCCAAGTACATGATAATAAACCTGAACACCTTAAGAGTCCAAGAACATGATAATAAAACCTGAACACCTTAAGAGTCCAAGTTTCAAGTCAGATATTTCATCTCCATCACCCTCTAGTAGTCTCTAGTATTAAATACTACTCAATGCATTTCAAATTGACCCAGACATGTTGGAACGGTCCTCAAAGAATCGAGACTCGTAGCGTTCTCCCATACACAAGAGCTTTATGCAACACGAGAGGGACAGAACAGCTGCTGCAGAATACAAAAGACAAGCCAAAAAAGCCTGAGTTCACTCTGTACCAAGAGTGGTACCAGCCATCCCCTGCAACTTATTTACCAGAAAATTCCGTGCCACAATTGGCCTGATGATCCATCTGCGCACCCACAGACAGAGTCAGCCCCAGCAACAAGCCGATGTTTAAAATTGTAGTGATCGACCTTTGACAGGCGAACTATCGTACTTCTCACCATTAAATTTAACACATTGAATGGTGACATGCTTGGGTTTAGAAACAATAGAAATGACATAACTATCTATATGTAGGAAATAGTTGGGGTAGACAGTAATGAGAAGAAACAATATATATATATATACATATATATATACTTATCTATAAATATAAATATGAATGTTTGTATGTCTGTATGTCTCGTATCCGCTCCTACACCATTCATGCGATTGCGACAAAACTTTGGTCAGTTGTTGTCCAAAAAAATGGCCATTTAACTGAGTCATTAGAAACCTAATAAAGTGTTCCGTTTCTAGCCGTTGGCCCTTAATTTATTTTTTTTTCTACTATGAGCTTTGTAAAAAATATTGTCCACATGCGCTCCTACGCCATTTATCCGATTCCAACAAAACTTTGTTGAAATGTTGCAAGCATGTCCATAAAGGTTTTTAAATTATTTAAACCGCTTTGAAATATTCAGTTTTGAGCCAAGGGCCTTATATTCGTTTTTCCTTATAGGAGCTTTTTAAATATATTTTCAAACCGTATGCGCTCCTACACCAATCATGCGATTGCTACAAAACTAAGTGAGTTGTTGTCCATGCGCCAGTGCATTTTACTGTGTTATTTAAACACTTTTAAAAATATTCCGTTTTCGGCTGTTGGCCCTTAATTCGTATTTTTTCTTATATGAGCATGTAAAAAATATATTTCATATGCGCTCCTACGCCATTTATCCGATTGCAATAAAACTTAAAACTTTGGTGAGAAGTTGGAAGCACGGCCGCAAAGGTTTTAAAATTGTTATAAACTTTTCAAAATATTCCAATTTTAGCCAGCAGCCCTATTTACGTTTTTTTCTTATACGAGCTGTATAAATATAATTTCAAACAGAATGCGCTCCTGCACCATTCATGCGATTGCGACAAAACTTTGACGAGTTGTAGACTATAAACATAACCATTTTACTCATTCATTACAACACTTTTAAAATATTCTGTTTTGGGCCGTTGACCCAAATTCTTATTTTTTCTTATATGCGCTTTGTAAAAAATAATTTTCTATGCGCTCCTATACCATTTTTCAGAATGCGATAAAAATTTAGTGAGATGTTGTTCTATCGCCATCAAAGGTTCTTAAATTACTACAACCGTTTTAAAATATTCAGTGTTGAGCCAGGGCCCTATGTTTGTTTCTTACAAAATGAGCTATATAAATATAATTTCAAACGCATGCGCTCCTACATTATTCAAGCGCTTGCGATAAAACTGAGGTGAGTTGTTGTTCATAAGCCAGAGCATTTTTCTAAGCCATTATAACCCTACTAAAATATTCCGTTTTTTGGCAATTGGCCCCAAATTCGTGGTTTTTTTCCTTACATTAGGAGCTTTATAAAAAATAATTTCCGTATGCGCTCCTCTACATTATTGCAATGCGATAAAATTTTAGAGAGATGTTGTGCGCCCGCCCGCAAAGGTTTCTTAAATGATTACAACCATTTTAAAATACTCCTTTTTCAGCCAGGGGTCCTATGTTCGTTTTTTTCTACATAAGCTATACAACTTTAATTTCAAACAGAGCTAATGTATGAATGGATAGCTTTTTAATCAAATACAAATAGTGATATTAAATTGAGTTTGTGACATATTAAGTAGGTTTCTGAGGTAATACAACAATTCTACAATATTCCATTTGTGGAGGGGGGTCATAAATTCGTTTTCCACACTCCTATTATCTATATAATTATCGTATGCATTTCTATACCATTCATTCGATTGTGATCATACTGGGTGAAGTGAAATGCGCACTACCGAAAATGTTTCTAAATTAGAAAAAACATTTTACAATATTCCGTTTGGGCCAGTGACCCTAATTTCATATTTTCTTCTAAGAGCTTTGTAACTATAATTTCAAACAGAGCTATTGCATGTGTGGAAGTAGCTGAATCCGCCGGCAAATTTTTCAAATTTAGTACATCCATTGTACAATATTCCAATTAGGGCTAGGGACCCTAAATTTAATTTATTTTTTTAATGAGCTTCATCAATATAATTTATAACGGAGATATCAACACTACCGCCCTTGAACAAATGACACATTTGTAGTAAATCAGAGAAAACACGTTTTTACATTTTTAGTGTAGATAGTATTTTTGTTATGTGTATAAATAAGCTTGAATTTTGTGACGTATTTTAGAATCAGAAATGACATTGAAATCGCGGGGTTTTTTTCAACTAAGAGTATTTCTTGAATAGAATCTTATAATTTCGGAGTTGTTTTGTGTTATGTAAATACATTTTACACCAATCGATGGTTGCTCAAGTAATTAAATAACACACTTGACAGCGTAGGTATTGAACTATGGTCATTTTTTACCGCTGGATTTTACGATTTATAAATTAATGAGAAACTATACAACTGGAAATCTCCTGCCAACTATTGTGCGAGGTTTTCATGTAAAAAGATGGGAGATCCTAACGTGTGAGAATTACATTCACCATCGGAACCATTATCATTGTTGGTATCAGGTGACAATAGCCAATCGAAACATTTCTTGGCAAACATACGCAAATGCAATTCATGTTTCCAAATGACATCGTTCAGTGCAACAAATATCGTGCGCGAGAATTACATTCCAACATTTAAAGTAAAGTGCAAGGCCAAATTTACCATCGTGTAGGATCTCTGATGTCAATGCCAAACACAGATAACAAATGTCTTCAAATGATTTCATGGGGAATACTGATGATCAATTCGATCAACGTTGTCATATCAATACGGCACTAAACGAGAAATCGTCGCTGCAATGCAAACGTTATTTTTGCAACACAACGAATTAATTCAAATGTATATAATTGCACTTGAAAAGATGCCGACTGATGAATACAAAGTCATAGTTAGAGCAGACTAAACACCTGTTGGCCAACATGAAAGACAATACAATGCACCAACAATTGATGAAGTGGCAATCGTTAAAGTTGGCGAAGAATTTAACTCACGTGATGGAATTCTTTATTGCAGAAGTGGGGATGTTCAGCGAGTCTCAGAAACTCATTGCTCATACGTCTGATTGCAATATCCTATTTTATGTTGGCAAGGAGGAGATGGATATCATTTTGACATCAAATTGAGAAATTCGAATAAGAAAGTCAGTGCCATGAAATACTATTCATATCGATTGAGGATTCATGATTTGGGAATGACCTCTCGGAATCGATCTGCAAACAAACTTTTCGCTCTTGATTTGCAACGAGAAACGCACTTTGATATCGAAGCATTAGGTACGGTACATTTGTTCAAATGAATCTTCTGAAATTGGTTCCATTGAAGTTACTATTTTAAATGGAACATTTAAACTAGGTGATGTACTTTTGCATTCACCCCAATGATTCCAACAGATATGCCATTTGAATTCAAATGCCTACAGTTTCCGATGCGACACGCGTCTACAATGACTAACTACAAAGCTCAGGGACAATGGCTACAAGTTTGCGGACTAAATTTGGAAAACTCATGCTTCGCCCATGGACAGATGTATGTGGCCTGCTCTCGCGTCGGAAAATCTTCTGATTTATTCGTGTGTATACCAGATGGAAAAACAAGAAAAACTTTGACCATTCAAAAGCTCTTGAAGAAACATAATTAACATGCAAACACTTTCTTCCTTTGAGTGGCATTGCAACGCATGCCGGGTACTCGCTAGTATTTTATAAACACATAACTCTTTATTATAAACATATGTAAGATGATATCGTTAAACACAATACACATGATAAAATGTCTCCTTCTGAGTGTGAGCCGTTTATGACCTTGCGGCATCTAACCAAAGTCTGATATGGTTTAACATGATTAAATTCAGAGTCCGAATGTTTCAAGAGGGTCCAGACGGTTACCAAGTGGTGACCAGGGCTTTGGATCGCAAAACTGGCCAATTCCATCTGCTGGAGCTGCACCCTAAATCGTGAGTATCCATCATAGTTAGTTACAAATATACTAATACTAATGTGCCAGTGGGATATAAAGCAGAACAATTATAGGTTGATTCTGAGGCCGATGGGAATATCCTGGACTACGTGTATCCATATAATTCTGAGGCCGATGGGAAGATCCTCCTGAATACAAGTATGCATTTCCCCAGTTTTAGTTTTTGAATACTTTGTAATGACTTTTTTTTTTCAATTTTAATGTAAGTGATTTTTTAAAATTCATCCCGGCAGGACGTACTATGCTGTACTTGACGTGGTCGGCAACGACAACCGGACGATCATGTCGTCAGCCTTGACATTTACCACGCCTCAACGCAACGGATATGGGGAGAGCGTGACGGGAACCATCCTGGCCACGCCCAGTACAGACGGTGAGTCTACAACATTTTTGGTCGCCATCCTTCGACGAATAAAACCTCTGCAGATCCATTCGTTTAGAGAAAATAATGGCACCCTGGGCTGACCGACACCTGTGCACCCCCTCCCCCCTACCCACGCCACTGCATGACTGCCAGGGTGTCGAAGTTCTACGTTAAGAGCAATAACCTAGATTGAGCCATGAATGTCTTTTGGTGATTTCATTGTTTTGCTCTGATCAGTTCGTTGCAACGGCTGGTCAGCCAACTGAAATGATTAAAAATGATCAGCACCAATTAGTACCCAGCAATGTTTTTACCTAAATGACTGTAATTTCTCCTCATCAGAGCCAGGTGACCCCGAGATGAAGATGTTCATCAAGGCCAACGCCACCTCTGGCTTGCATCGCGTTTCCTGGAACCTGAAGAACATCGACACTTCGTCCGTCAACAACTACAACCTGACCGTACGAAACGGCAGCAAGGTTCTGGGAACATTTGAGCTGGGTGCCAACGTTAACTACTTCGTCTTAGACGGTTTGATGGAGGGGAGGTAAATCATGTTTACTTGTCGCTAGACTGTTTGGGTAATTTTGGGGGGGGGCGGGGGTATAATTAATTTTCTTGTCGTAAGAAAGCATTTGTGAGGGCAGTTTTATTTTTTATTTCATTATACAATAAGTTTTATTGGAACACCAGCGTTGAATTTCTTTTCCTTCAAGCTCTTGTCAAAACCTCTTTATGTATTTTGGCTCTAGTAATCCAACAGCATCGGAACAGCATAGGAGCAGATTGTTTTACTTGTCCTAACACAGTATGTGCCTTAAATAACAGGACTGAAACTCCCGCTACATTGACGCGTCAGTCCGTTTGTCAACGGTGGGTAGCTCCAGACCGTTTGTCAACGGTGCATAGCTCCAGCCCGTTTGTCAACGCTGCATAGCTCCAGTCCATATGTCAACGCTGCATAGCTCCAGGCCATTTGTCAACGGTGCATAGCTTCCGTCCGTTTGTAAACGGTCAGTGGTTGTGAAAGACGTAAGTGATTGTGAAAGATTAAGTTCTGGTTCTGGTAATATTTCTTTGCTGCATCCATGAACTGGCATCTTTGCAACTGTTGGGGATATGATGTTGCTATTCTAACAGCCCCTAGCTGATGCCTGGGCAGCCTTGAAGCTTTCGACCGATGTCGAGTTCACAGTGGCATCGTTCAGCTGGTTCCATGCTATCATTGTGCGTGGGAAGAAAGATTGTTGATACTGCACTGTGTTGCACTGAGGCACTTTGAAGCATTTGCTTTTGTTTCTGGTGGAATTGTTTATGGGAATGTCAGTGGTGAAGTCCGTGTTCAGTGAGCGTTTTGCTCTGATCAGTCTACCCGGCTTCTGTGGGGTGAGGTACGTGTCTGCTGGGATGACCGGCACCAGTCCCATGATCACTTTATATAAGAATATCAGGCTGAGTCCCTCTCGTCTGTCTTTAAGGGGTGGGATGTCAAATCTTTTTAAGAGTCCAGTGACGAAGCCAGGAGTGGTGGATTTGTAGTCTCGAGCGATAAAACGCACCGCGTTACGTTGAATTCGCTCCATCGTGTCCACGTCTTGTTTAAGGTCTGGGTCCCAGATGATCGCACCATATTCCAGTACTGGACGGACGATTGCAAGATAAACATTTCGTTTGCAGGAAGTTAGGCAGTGGCGCAGATTTCTTCGGATGAAACCTAGGGTGTAGTTGGCTTTTTTAGAAATTTTTTTTATATGGGGTGACCATTTTAGGTTATTTGAGAAGAGAATTCCAAAGTATGGACTATTGGATTCTTGTTGGAGGATTGTCTCGTTTAGTGAGTAAATATGAGTTGATTGTGAATGACGTAAGTGATTGTCAAAGACGTAAGCGATTGTGAAAGGGTTCCAACTTTGAAAAAAAATTCCCAAACAAATTCCGTGAGAGATTTAAATGGAAGCCTCGAAGCAACATGGTTATGCTGTCTATTGGTTTCGAAATTTTCGCCGTACTGGAAAGGTACTTAGTGAGCGGAATGGGAGGTCTGGTTCATATCACACTATTTGGTACGAGAATAATCGGTAAACGGACGAATCGCAGATGTTCCCTTTGAAGTCTGTTCGTTGTAGACTTTGAAGTGCGAATGCAGGCCTTGCTGGAGACAAGGTGCGTGCTTCCCACATATAGAAACACTTGTCAACCAGACAGTCCTTCCGATGACACAATCCACTTTAAGCACGATGACGTATCAAGGAAATTGACAGCAAACTATGACGCTAGGCGCCACCTCCCGGAATGGTTCGGCCACTTGATATCAAATACTGCCGCCGTTCACGAACACTTAAATATGAACGATAATGACGGTCATCTGAATCATTTTGTCTCCTTTAATCGACTCATTCCTACCAAGAACAGCTTTGCACATCCCCCCTTCCACTACTTGGAACACGTGATATTATAAGCTATGCACAGTAGACAAAGGGACGTATGCGTAGGGGAGCTCTGGTTTCAGTACGGTTACGTTTGGTACATACTCCATCTACATGCAAAGGAGCCAAAATGATCAATAAATTGATCGTGGGCCCTTAAGATATATAAGAAGAAGAAGTTACCTGCCCTACTTAAGAAACTCCTCCATCGATATGTTCCCCCAGAGTCTATGACATCGAACTGGCAGCCATCTCTGGCACAGGCGACACGATCATCAGAGTAGAGACGCCGTATAAACCAGGCACAAGTTCAGATGCGCTTGTGGTCAGCTCTCGCGATGCTACACATAAAACTGCTGACGTAGATGACGTGCGGTCAAAAGGTAACTTAAAGTAGACTTGATTTTACGGATGACAAGTTGGCCTATAAGGTGCTTTAAATCTAAATATAAAAATACATAGATTAATTGTAAGATAATCCAAATAAAGGTTTATTGAAGGGCGTCTAAATACACGTTTACTGTAAGTCGTCTAAATAAAAATTTACTTTAGGGCGTCTAAATACAGGTTTTCTGTAGGGAGTCTATCGACAGGTTTACTGTAGGGAGTCTAAATACAGGTTTACTGTAGGGAATCTAAATACAGGTTTACTGTAGGGACTCTAACTACAGGTTTACTGTAGGGTGTCTAAATACAGGTTTACTGTGGGGAGTCTAACTACAAGTTTACTGTAGTGAGTCTAAATACAGGTTTACTGTAGGGAGTCTAACTACAGGTGACTTTATGGAGTCTAAATACACATTTACTGTAGGGAGTCTAAATACACGTTTACCCTAGGCCGTCTAAATATATGTTTAATTTGGGGTGTCTAAATACAGCTTTACTTTAGGGCGTCAATAAAATGTTTTACTCTATGGTGTCTAAATATAGGTTTACTTTATTGGGTCTAAATACTGGTTTACTTCATTGGGTCTAAATACTGGTTTACTTCATTGGTTCTAAATACTGGTTTACTTCATTGGGTCTAAATACTGGTTTACTTAATTGGGTCTAAATACTAGTTTACTGTATTGGGTCTAAATACTGGTTTACTGTATTGGGTCTAAATACTGGTTTACTTCATTGGGTCTAAATACTAGTTTACTACATTGGGTCTAAATACTGGTTTACTACATTGGGTCTAAATACTGGTTTACTTCATTGGGTCTAAATACTGGTTTACTTCATTGGGTCTAAATACTGGTTTACTTCATTGGGTCTAAATACTAGTTTACTACATTGGGTCTAAATACTGGTTTACTACATTGGGTCTAAATACTGGTTTACTTCATTGGGTCTAAATACTGGTTTACTTCATTGGGTCTAAATACTGGTTTACTTCATTGGGTCTAAATACTAGTTTACTACATTGGGTCTAAATACTGGTTTACTTCATTGGGTCTAAGTACTGGTTTACTTCATTGGGTCTAAATATATGTTTAATTTGGGCTGTCTAAATACAGCTTTACTTTAGGGCGTCAATAAAATGTTTTACTCTATGGTGTCTAAATATAGGTTTACTTTATTGGGTCTAAATACTGGTTTACTTCATTGGGTCTAAATACTGGTTTACTTCATTGGTTCTAAATACTGGTTTACTTCATTGGGTCTAAATACTGGTTTACTTAATTGGGTCTAAATACTAGTTTACTGTATTGGGTCTAAATACTGGTTTACTGTATTGGGTCTAAATACTGGTTTACTTCATTGGGTCTAAATACTAGTTTACTACATTGGGTCTAAATACTGGTTTACTACATTGGGTCTAAATACTGGTTTACTTCATTGGGTCTAAATACTGGTTTACTTCATTGGGTCTAAATACTCGTTTACTTCATTGGGTCTAAATACTAGTTTACTACATTGGGTCTAAATACTGGTTTACTACATTGGGTCTAAATACTGGTTTACTTCAATGGGTCTAAATACTGGTTTACTTCATTGGGTCTAAATACTGGTTTACTTCATTGAGTCTAAATACTAGTTTACTGTATTGGGTCTCAATACTAGTTTACTGTATTGGGTCTAAATACTGGTTTACTGTATTGGGTCTATTTACTGGTTTACTGTATTGGGTCTAAATACTGGTTTACTGTATTGGGTCTTAATACTGGTTTACTGTATTGGGTCTAAATACTGGTTTACTGTATTGGGTCTAAATACTGGTTTACTGTATTGGGTCTAAATACAGGTTTACTCTATTGTGTCTAAATACTGGATTACTGTATTGGGTCTAAAAACTGGTTTACTGTAATGGGTCTAAATACTGGTTTACTGTATTGGGTCTAAATACTGGTTTACTGTATTGGGTCTAAATACTAGTTTACTGTATTGGGTCTAACTACTGGTTTACTGTATTGGGTCTAAATACTGGTTTACTTCATTTGATCTAAATACTGGTTTACTTCATTGGGTCTAAATACTGGTTTACTTCATTGGGTCTAAATACTGGTTTACTTCATTGGGTCTAAATACTAGTTACTGTATTGGGTCTAAATACTAGTTTACTGTATTGGGTCTAAATACTGGTTTACTGTATTGGGTCTACATACTGGTTTACTTCATTGGGTCTAAATACTGGTTTACTTCATTGGGTCTAAATACTGGTTTACTTCATTGGATCTAAATACTGGTTTACTTCATTGGGTCTAAATACTGGTTCACTTCATTGGTTCTAAATACTGGTTTACTGTAGTGAGTCTAAATACTGGTTTACT
>CAXITT010000081.1:1695058-1727291 GCA_964033795.1 Lymnaea stagnalis
TCTAAATACTAGTTTACTGTATTGGGTCTAAATACTAGTTTACGGTATTGGGTCTAAATACTGGTTTACTGTGTTTTTTGTCTGAATACTGGTTTACTTCATTGGGTCTAAATACTGGTTTACGGTATTGAGTCTAAATACTGGTTTACTTCATTGGGTCTAAATACTGGTTTACTGTATTGGGTCTAAATACTGGTTTACTGCATTGGGTCTTAATACTGGTTCACTTCATTGGGTCTAAATACTGGTTTACAGTAGTGAGTCTAAATACTGGTTTACTTCATTGGGTCTAAATACTGGTTTACTGTATTGAGTCTAAATACTGGTTTACTACATTGGGTCTAAATATTGGTTTACTGTGTTGAGTCTAATTACTGGTTTGCTTGATTGGGTCTAAATACTGGTTTACTCCATTGGGTCTAAATTCTGGTTTACTTAATTGGGTCTAAATACTAGTTTACTGTATTAGGTCTAAATACTAATTTACTGTATTGGGTCTAAATACTGGTTTACTGTATTGAGTCTGAATACTGGTTTAATTTATTGGGTCTAAATACTGGTTTACTTCATTGGGTCTAAATACTGGTTTACTGTATTGAGTCTAAATACTGGTTTACATCATTGGGTCTAAATACTAGCTTATTGTATTGGGTCTAAATACTGGTTTACTGCATTGGGTCTTAATACTGGTTAACTTCATTGGGTCTAAATACTAGTTTACTGTATTGAGTCTAAATAAAGGTTTACTTCATTGGGTCTAAATACTGGTTTACTGTATTGAGTCTAAATACTGGTTTACTTCATTGGGTCTAAATACTGGTTTACTTCATTGGGTCTAAATACTGGTTTACTGTATTGAGTCTAAATACTGGTTTACTTCATTGGGTCTAAATACTGGTTTACTTCATTGGGTCTAAATACTGGTTTACTGTATTGGGTCTAAATACTGGTTTACTGTATTGGGTCTAAATAAAGGTTTACTTCATTGGGTCTAAATAGTTGTTTACTGTATTGAGTCTAAATACTGGTTTACTTCATTGGGTCTAAATACTGGTTCACTTCATTGGGTCTAAATACTGGTTTACTGTAGTGAGTCTAAATACTGGTTTACTGTATTGAGTCTAAATAAAAATATACTGTATTGGTTCTAAATACTGGTTAACTTGATTGGGTCTAAATACTGGTTTACTGTATTGGGTCTACATACTTGTTTACTGTATTGGGTCTAAATACTGGTTTACTGTATTGAGTCTAAATAAAATTATACTGTATTGGTTCTAAATACTGGTTAACTTGATTGGGTCTAAATACTGGTTTACTGTATTGGGTCTACATACTTGTTTACTGTATTGGGTCTACATACTGGTTTACTGTAGTTGGTCTAAATACTGCTTTAATGTAGTGGGTCTAAATACTAGTTTACTTCATTGGGTCTAAATACTGGTTTACTGCATTGGGTCTAAATACTGGTTTACTTCATTGGATCTAAATACTGGTTTACTGTGTTGAGTCCAATTACTGGTTTGCTTCATTGGGTCTAAATACTGGTTTACTGTATTGAGTCTAAATACTGGTTTACTACATTGGGTCTAAATACTGGTTTACTGTGTTGAGTCCAAATACTGGTTTACTGTATTGTGTCTAAATACTGGTTTCTGTATTGGGTCTAAATACTGGTTTACTTCATTGGGTCTAAATTCTGGTTTACTTAATTGGATCTAAATATTAGTTTACTGTATTGGGTCTAAATACTAGTTTACTGGATTGGGTCTAAATACTGGTTTACTGTATTGAGTCTGAATACTGGTTTACTTTATTGGGTCTAAATACTGGTTTACTTCATTGGGTCTAAATACTGGTTTACTTCATTGGGTCTAAATACTGGCTTACTGTATTGGGTCTAAATACTGGTTTACTGTATGGAGTCTAAATACTGGTTTACTTCATTGGATCTAAATACTGGTTTACTATATTGAGTCTAAATACTGGTTTACTTCATTGGGTCTAAATACTGGTTTACTGTGTTGAGTCCAAATACTGGTTTACTGTATTGGGTCTAAATACTGGTTTCTGTATTGGGTCTAAATACTGGTTTACTGTATTGAGTCTAAATACTGGTTTACTTCATTGGGTCTAAATACTGGTTCACTTCATTGGGTCTAAATACTGGTTTCTGTATTGGGTCTAAATTCTGGTTTACTTTATTAAGTCTAAATACTGGTTTACTTCATTGGGTCTAAATAATGGTTAACTTCATTGGGTCTAAATACTGGTTTACTGTATTGGGTCTAAATCGTGGTTTACTGTATTGGGTCTAAATACTGGTTAACTTCATTGGGTCTAAATACTGGTTTACTCTATTGGGTCTAAATACTTGTTAACTTCATTGGGTCTAAATACTGGTTTGCTGTATTGGGTCTAAATCGTGGTTTACTGTATTGAGTCTAAATACTGGTTTACTGTATTGGTTCTAACTACTGGTTTACTGTATTGGGTCTATATACTGGTTTACTGTATTGGGTCTACATACTGGTTTACTGTAGTGGGTCTAAATACTGGTTTACTGTATTGGGTCTAAATACTGGTTTACTTCATTGGGTCTAAATACTGGTTTACTTCATTGGGTCTAAATACTGGTTTACTGTATTGGTTCTAAATACTGGTTTCTGTATTGGGTCTAAATACTGGTTTACTGTATTGAGTCTAAATACTGGTTTACTTCATTGGGTCTAAATACTGGTTAACTTCATTGGGTCTAAATAATGGTTTACTGTATTGGGTCTACATACTGGTTTACTTCATTGGGTCAAAATACTGTTTTACTTCATTGGGTCTCAATACCGGTTTACTTCATTGGGTCTAAATACTGGTTTATTTCATTTGGTCTAAATACTGGTTTACTTCATTGGGTCTAAATACTGGTTTACTTAATTGGGTCTAAATACTGCTTTACTGTATTGGGTCTAAATACTGCTTTACTGTATTGGTTTAATGTATTGGATATAAATACTGGTTTACTGTATTGGGTCTAAATACTGGTTTCTGTATTGGGTCTAAATACTGGTTTACTGTATTGAGTCTAAATACTGGTTTACTTCATTGGGTCTAAATACTGGTTTACTTCATTGGGTCTAAATACTGGTTTCTGTATTGGGTCTAAATTCTGGTTTACTTTATTAAGTCTAAATACTGGTTTACTTCATTGGGTCTAAATACTGGTTAACTTCATTGGGTCTAAATACTGGTTTACTGTATTGGGTCTAAATCGTGGTTTACTGTATTGGGTCTAAATACTGGTTAACTTCATTGGGTCTAAATACTGGTTTGCTGTATTGGGACTAAATCGTGGTTTACTGTATTGAGTCTAAATACTGGTTTACTGTATTGGGTCTAAATACTGGTTTGCTGCATTGGGTCTAAATCGTGGTTTACTGTATTGAGTCTAAATACTGGTTTACTGTATTGGGTCTAAATACTGGTTTACTGTATTGGTTCTAAATACTGGTTTACTGTATTGGGTCTATATACTGGTTTGCTGTATTGGGTCTAAATCGTGGTTTACTGTATTGAGTCTAAATACTGGTTTACTGTATTGGTTCTAAAAACTGGTTTACTGTATTGGGTCTATATACTGGTTTACTGTAGTGGGTCTAAATACTGGTTTACTGTATTGGGTCTAAATACTGGTTTACTTCATTGGGTCTAAATACTGGTTTACTTTATTGGGTCTAAATACTGGTTTACTGTATTGGTTCTAAATACTGGTTTCTGTATTGGGTCTAAATACTGGTTTACTGTATTGAGTCTAAATACTGGTTTACTTCATTGGGTCTAAATACTGGTTAACTTCATTGGGTCTAAATACTGGTTTACTGTATTGGGTCTACATACTGGTTTACTTCATTGGGTCTAAATACTGTTTTACTTCATTGGGTCTCATTACCGGTTTACTTCATGGGGTCTAAATACTGGTTTACTTCATTTGGTCTAAATACTGGTTTACTTCATTGGGTCTAAATACTGGTTTACTTAATTGGGTCTAAATACTGCTTTACTGTATTGGGTCTAAATACTGCTTTACTTTATTGGTTTAATGTATTGGATATAAATACTGGTTTGCTGTATTGGATCTAAAGACTTGTTTACTGTAGGACTCATAAATACAACTTTACCATTTGGCATCTAAAATAGAACATAGAAATCAACTGTAGAGTTGCTAAGTGTATAATAACATTTTCCAGCTTTAATTAAGGTTGTCAGACGATAATCGAATTTCCGGCTAGTGGTTTTGAAACGAATAATCGGTGAGTGTATTTTTAGAAAACGAAAATCGATTTTTAAAAAATGATTTTAAAAATTATTCAATTAAAATTCAAACACTTAAAAAAAATAATAATATTTAGTTTACTGTTTAAACTGTATTGATTAATTATTAATAATTCTCTTTCGCTTTTCTTACCATAACGATGCTGTAACGTAAGTAACAGTTGTAGATTCACAACGCACGTGGGCTGGATTTATAAACGACCACATGTTGCACTGCTGCAGATGGTCAAATACTTGTATCAAAATCATTGTCCATGTAATTATTATCATGCCGTTAACACTGTAATTTCAAGTGTATCAGATCATAATTAAGATGAGATTGAAATGTCTCTATATTATCATCATGTTATTAACACTATGAATTCAACTCTCTCAGAGCCTACGTCACCTGAGATTGATATATCTCTGTCGTATCATCATGTCTTTAACACTGTCAATTCAACTCTCTCAGGTCACAATTTACATGAGATTTATATGTCCCTGTATTACCATCATGTCTTTATCCCTATGAATTCAACTCTCTCAGATCACAATTTACCAGAGATAGATATGTCACTGTAGTATCCTAATATCATTAACACTATGAATTCAGATCCAGCAGAGGTTATTTCTCCTGAGATTGAAATGTCCATGGCGTCAGACCAACCAGACGGCCATCGCCTGTCTTGGAGGCTCAACAACGCAGACGCTCTGGTGGTCGACATGTACCAACTGGTAGTGACGAAAGGTGGAACAAATGACGTCATCGGAAGATATGACTTCACCAAGAACGTTAACTCATTCCATTTAGATAATATTGTTTCGGGGAGGTATTTTGTTTTCTATTGGCATGGCTTTGCTGCGAATATTAGCTACAAACATATACTATTGTACCATCCAGAACACATTTGAGATACAGTTTAGGGTAAATTTGGAGAAATAGCACCGTGGCCTCCATCTTGGTCGCCGCGACCCCCGAACTTATGTCCTAAATGTATCATTAAACCAAACCTGAACCCTAAACTTATCCCTAACCTGGGTTTTGACCCGATCGGAACCAGGGTTTTGACCCTATCGGAACCAGGGTTTTGACACTATCGGAACCAGGGACAAAACACGCAAATGACGCCAGGGTGCTATCTCTCCAAATTAGCATAGTTTAGCATTGCTTTAGAAACCGATGTGTTATTTTGAATCCAAACACATGTCCTAAATATCTGGCAATGTTTCCTCAGTATATACACGTTGCGATTGCTAGCATTCTTTGAAAAATCCGCCTACACTATCAATGGTGTCATGGACTACACGCCCGATGTTAGTTCAGATCCTTATAAAATAACTCAACCCGGGGAGGAACTTCCAGACGATTGGATTCCTAAGATTGAAGAGAAAGGTAAACTATTTATTTTAGTGTAATAACTCAAATGGAGAGAAAATGTTTTTATAATATATATAAATTCTTGTCTCCTGGAAACTATCTGAAACAGGGCATCTCATTTAATTCAGTTAGGGCAGTGCTCGGCAAGTCGCGGCTCGCAAGCCGCTTGCGGCTCGACCAGTTGGCCACAAATCGGTTTCAACTCCGAAAATCCTGGTTCTTGAAGTCTCTTGTAAAGATCTTTGGCTCTCAAAATAATTTTAATCGTCCTGCTTGTGATGTTTAGCTCCTTGGACTAATGAGTTGAACGACCACTGAGTTAAAGAGTTGTGCAAAGAAAGACATCCTATACTGCTAGAAATGTAAATAGACAAACATGGTACAAGAAGCTAATAAAGCAGTTGCAGGTTTTTATTATTATTAATAGGCATACAATTATTAGCAAACATAATCATGACATTAAAAAAAATAACATACATTTATTTAATTTTAAAAAAAACGTGTATAAAAACAAAAGAAAAACAAATGTATAGTCACCCACCCCACCCCAGAACTTTTACATGTCAAGCCATGGACGGTAGCTAGCAGCATCGTTTATCGTTCAGAGGGGGCAATCAGTCAGGGTAGTAGAGTTTAAAGAGGTGTGTTTTGAGTGCATTTTTTGAAAGCCTGCATGGTCGGTATATTACGGATGTGTAAAGGGAGAGAATTCCATCGTTTGGAGCGCAGGAAGAGAAACATCGTTCACCACATGTTTTAGTGCGTGTTTTTTTAGGTTACATCTAAAAGCATGGTAGCGTCAGGATTGTGTCACCTAAGAATAGTATTGGATGATCTGGTGTTAGACCTTTGCAAGCGAAAATGACCGAGGCTATGTTCGACGGTGAGTTCGCAGGTGGCTTGCCAATCCAAACAGTGCCTGGAAAGCTTGTAGGGTGCACGTGTTTTTTTTTGGTCGTAGTGGTATTGGAGGCTGTTTTGTGATCTCTTTGTTAACTTGTTTTGTTCCTGAGCTGTCCGTTTACTCTCTGAAGAGTGTACTCCAGAATCGTCATCTTGTGTGATTCAAAGCAAGTGTTTCCCAAGAGTTTAAGTCAATGTCCATAGATTAAAGGTAACACTCTTACGGATTTTTAAATCTTTGTTTCTGCACTACCGCTGAGCGCACCCTTTGACGATGGTTTAAGGGATGTTAGTTGTTTAGGAAGTCTGCTGTTCCCATGACGATGGTTTAAGGGATGTTAGTTGTTTAGGAAGTCTGCTGTTCCCATGACGATGGTTTAAGGGATGTTAGTTGTTTAGGAAGTCTGCTGTTCCCATGACGATGGTTTAAGGGATGTTAGTTGTTTAGGAAGTCTGCTGTTCCCATGACGATGGTTTTAGGGATGTTAGTTGTTTAGGAAGTCTGCTGTTCCCATGACGATGGTTTAAGGGATGTTAGTTGTTTAGGAAGTCTGCTGTTCCCATGACGATTGTTTAAGGGATGTTAGTTGTTTAGGAAGTCTGCTGTTCCCATGACGATGGTTTAAGGGATGTTAGTTGTTTAGGAAGTCTGCTGTTCCCATGACGATGGTTTAAGGGATGTTAGTTGTTTAGGAAGTCTGCTGTTCCCATGACGATGGTTTAAGAGATGTTAGTTATTTAGGAAGTCTGATGTCTGTAATGCTCACAACGTGTCCAGCTTATTTAGTGTGCCTTTGTTGAGAAAGCGAGCAGACTCTTGCATCAAAGACTCTAATCCTGCCAGTCATTATTAAGATATACATACTTACATCTCTTACTTGAAATTTGATCGTGTACCATTCGAATATCCCCCCAGCCATTTCCATATCTAACGACCACTTTCCGTGTCCACCCCCCCCCTTTTTCAGATCCCTTACCACCCGAGATGGAGTTGTCCGTCGTGTCCGATGAACCTTCGGGTCATCGGTTGTCATGGAAACTAAACAACGCTGATGAATCGTTGGTGGACAAGTACATGCTCACGGTCAGAAAGACTGGAGTCGACGGTGACGTCATCATAAACGAAGAACTAACCAAGGACGTGAAAGCTCATGCCCTTCAAAACCTACTACCGGGAAAGTAATTATCTCTTTCATTTGATACACAATGACCATTTTATCGTCATTCTTCGACGGTTTTAATTTACTGTTTTAAAAATCGAATGTTTCGTTATATTATCCGGGTTGTTTTGGGCCCGTTTTTTAAGTGAAGAAATTAAAGCTTTTTTGTGCATAGAAGCCAGACTTCTTTTTAATACCAGGGCAAGTGGATGCTGTCTCCCGCATTCAGTGGTTCATGTTGTTGGGTTTTTTTTTTCGTTGTTTTTTTAACTCGTTTTTTTAACCCCATTACCAAGTATAGCTGCGCTACTTTACATATGGACATGACAATCAAAAGTACAAATAGGCTAGAAGCCTTCATCAGCACCCAAAACAAGTAAGAACACAGAATAAGACAAACCAAAGACGCACAATGTCGACAGCGGTCATAATATGTTAGAAAGCTTCAGTTGTCTAAAACAAAACGTAAGTGCTACTATAGAGTCTACAGGAAGCACAAAGATGGTTAGATATTGTTTTTTGTGAATATTCTATTTCTTTCTTACGGCCTGAACGCGGGTCGTCATATATGACTGGTCATAACGAGTCCACTTGTCATCAAAACGTTATTTTCTCACAGACACAAGTGTCAGGACGACACAACGTCTTTCATGGTCTAACCTCATTCTTCTTTTCGCACCAGTGCGTACCATTTAACTGTGGATGCCCTGCTGGATGGCCATTGGCTCTTGCTGAGCGGACAGCCGTACACGCCAGGTGTGAGTTCAGATCCCTTCGTGGTGACAGCTCGGGGTGAGTACATGCCAAAACAAACAGAGAATAATACATCGAGTTATCACAGCGGTTCTCAACCGTGGGGAACTTTGAGTCTGATAAGGATAAGCGAACATTTGAATGGCATAGCGCAGAGCTCTGGAACATTGCATCGGGTGCGGCACACCGTTTCCAAAATTCCGTTGCACACCACAAGTAAAAGGATACAAGAAATTTGTTTGAAAGAAATTGCGTCGACGGAATAATTCATCGACGGAAATTTGATTGAACGGAAGTTTGGTCGAATCTTTTTTTTAAAGTTCACACGATAAAATTTTGCGTCAAATTTCTTTTTTATGCAATTTTTTGTTTTACTAAATAGTATAGGCTGACCAATGATCTTTTGCATCAACATAATACTAGACTGCCCAAAGACTCTTGCATCAACATGATACTAGACTGACCAAAGACTCCTTTGCATCAACATGATACTAGATTGCCCAAAGATTCTTGCATCAACATGATACTAGACTGACCAAAGACTCCTTTGCATCAACATGATACTAGATTGCCCAAAGATTCTTGCATCAACATGATACTAGACTGACCAATGACTCGTTTGCATCAACATGATACAAGACTGCGCACAGACTCATGCATCAACATGATACAGGTCTGACCAATAACTCGTGTGCATCAACATGATACTAGACTGCCCAAAGGCTCTTGCATCAACATGAAACTAGACTGACCAATGAGTCGTTTGCATCAACATGATACAAGACTGCGCAAAGACTCATGCATCAACATGATACAGGTCTGACCAATAACTCGTGTGCATCAACATGATACTAGACTGCCCAAAGACTCTTGCATCAACATGACTCGTTTGCATCAACACGGTTTCATTAAAGTGACGTGCCTACACATGCTCCGTACTTTTTCTCCTCTCAGGGGTCGTTTTGCGCGGCACACCTAGCATCATCTTACGGCACACTAGTGAGTAGCGGCACACGGGTTACGGGGCTGTATTATAAAACCATTCATATTTAACAAGAGTAAAGTCTCACTTTAACATACAACAAAGGTGTAAGTCACGCTTCGATATTATGAGCAAGCGTATACTTAAAAAAGAAACAAAATCGCCCTTAAGACATGTTACGCTTTGTTCTGCATTGCATACGGTATATTTTTTTCAAGACAATGCATTTTAATAATAATAATAATAATAAAGTTCATTTCAAAAACACGCTTCATGCCCAAAGCGTGGTACAAAGTCAACAAAAAACAAATCTATAATTTACCACATTTAAAACAAACGCAGCACTACAAAAACTAATTACAAGCATACAATGTAAAGACTTGTTCTTCCTGATCATTTTGAAGACTTCTGAGGACGTTTAGAATAAACAAAGTAACAGAGCAACACATCTACCTTTGAAAACTTCAACAATTTTTTAATGATTTAAAACATTTCAGAAAAAAAAAAAAAGAAAACAAAAAGAAAACTTAAATTGACCAACTTTTCCAGAAGCTATTCGTCCAGCTGTTCAACTGTATATCGGAGCAGAACCCAATTCTGGTCATAAGGTGGCCTGGAATCTACTAAACGTGAACAAAGAGCTGATCGACAAGTACGTTCTTAGCGTGAGCAAGTTTGGGGCACAGAAGGACATCGTCGCACGGGAAGAAATCGGCAAGAATGTGGAGAATTATGTTGTAAACGGCCTACTTCCGGGCAGGTAATTTCTTTGACTTATAGGAAATGGTCTACATTTCAATTTCAACTTGCTTTAATGTGTTAATTGTTCACTAGTGATTGAAACAGTGGCATCCTTAAAGGTAACAATGAACCCCCCCAAAAAAATATTTAAAAAAATTATGTAATTAATTTTGTTCGCATGCAACAGCTGACTTTGTGACACATATACATGTTCGCCTGATCTACTTATAAAGGTTAATACTCAAAAAGGGTGCGAGATTACTCTCTTAGGACCCTTGACACGATGCTTACGGCGCGCCTCATCTGCTGGGCGCTTCCGTAAAGGAGCTCATTAAGGCAGGCCTCCGGATTCCTACCGTCGGCCCCCATCCCACTGTCCGGACACGTGACAACCAAGTGGGCTACTGTCTCCTCTTCGTGTCCACATTGTCGGCACATAAGTTCCCTTCTGTTGTCGAGTCGGTAGAGATAACTGCGCGTAGCGCAGTGCCCAGTTCTCATCTGAGTGATAAGGCTTTGTTCTCTACGACTAAGCTCCCACCATGGGTCGCTTTTGCTCGGCCGCTGAAATTCCCGGTAAAACTGTCGTCCAGTAGTGGCCGTGTCCCACTTTCCAAGCCATTTTCTCCTGAAATGGTCTTTCAACCAGACAGTGGCTCCGAGCTGAGTCATGGGATTGTCTGGTTGAGGTAGGGCTGCGCCTTCTTGGGCTAAGAAATCTGCCCTGTCAGGAAGCGACGCCTCTAAGCGCGAAGTGATTAGCTGGAAGATTACCTTAGGGCCATGTGCATGGATGGAGCCTACTGTTTCCAGAATGACAGTGATCTTTGTCGAGCCCACCGATCTCTCCCCCATGAGTTCGAGAGCAGAACGAGAGTCGGTGAAGACCACAACGTCCGGGAAGGACTTCCGATTGGTTAGCCGTTGGTTCAACCTCTTAAGAGCTACCAGTATCGCCTCAATTTCCGCATCGAGGCTTGTTGCATTCCTACCGCATGGGCCTGATAGCTCCTCGGGTGGAGCTATCTCTGCGGGATACTGGATGAGGACACCATAGCCACTACGCTTTTCCTCTGTGAAACATGAGCCGTCCGTAAAGACTTTAACCAAGCTGTCCGGGTAGGCGTCAATCGTGCGTTGCACAGCCTCTGATGGGTCTAATTGAGGACTGCCTTCGCTGGCTTTGGTATCAACCATTTCCAGTCGAATGTCCGGCAGGGGAAGACTTTTGTGTGGTCCCCGCGCGGGGATCACTTTCACTTTCTCCCTGTTTCTGGGCAGAAAGACGTCTTTTTCAAGACTGTGAACCATGTCCATGAAGGATGGTCGCTTCAATCTGGACTTTTTCTCCCATTCGTCCTGTAATTTGAAACAGGGATCCTTTCTGTCCATGCGGCGGTAACGCTCTACCGTCGTAAGGACTGCCTTCTCTCGCCTGACCTCGAGCGGTTCGACATTGGAAATGATCTCCACCGCCGCCGTGGGTGTGGTTCGTATTGCCCCGCAAACAAACCTTAGAGCACGGTTTTGGATGCGGTCCAGTTCTTCCAAAGCCGTATGGCTTGCGAAGGCTAGGACAGGCAAACTGTAGTCCATTGTTCCTCTCACACTGCTAAGGTAGAGCGATCTCAACAGTCTTGCATCTGCACCCCATTCAGTGCAAGCTAGCTTTTTCACCAAGCCCAATTTTTGTGAAGCTTTGGCACATAGTTCGTGTACGTGGTGATGAAGTCGGAGTTTCTGATCCAACTTAATCCCCAAGTAGACTGGAGTCCTGTCCCATACCAAATCTTTCCCATTTATGGAGAGTTTAACATCGGTCTCAAGCACCTTTCTTCCGTTAGTGAACTTAGAATAGACCGTCTTCTCAGTGTTCACAACCATTTTCCACCGTCTCGCATAGTCCTCGATGGTATGGAGATCGTTTTGCAGCCGGTTCTGCAAGTGGTTGATGCTAGGACCAGAAGTCCAGATTACTAGATCATCGGCGAACATGGCATTATCGGACACTAATCCCTCTTGCAAGTCATAGACATAGGCCAAGAACAAAGTGCAGCTCAGGGCAGACCCCTGGGGGAGTCCGTCCTCTAGAGCAAGCCGCTTCGATAGACTATTGCCAACCCGTGTGACAATATATCTGTCCTTGAGAAAGTCCGTCACCCACCCGGACATGTTTCCAGTGACACCCAACTTCTGGAATTTGTGCATGAGGCCAACGCGCCACACGCGGTCATATGCTTGCTTGAGATCAAAGAAAATTGCCAACGAATGATTTTTCTTCTGGAGTTCATTGGTCATAGACTGAACAAGACGGACCACCTGGTCCATGGGCTGCCTACCCTTACGGAAGCCACCTTGCGTCGGTGGTAGGTGCTTTCCACTCTCCAAAAACCAGTAGAGTCTTCCATTCACCATTCGCTCGGCCACTTTGCCCACACAGGACGTCAGCGATATTGGCCTGTAGCTACTTGGTAAATGGCCTGGTTTTCCCTCCTTTGGTACGGGAACCACTATGGCCTGCTTCCACACTTTCGGTAAAATACCTGTAGTCCAAGTTCGGTTAATGAGAGCCAGCAGAAGTTCTCTCCCCTGTTTACCCAAGTGGGTTAACATTTCATTGTGAACTTTGTCTGGGCCCGGTGCTTTCGCCGGCAAGCACTTTTTGAGCGCGGTTTGCAATTCTTCCATTGTGAAGGGAACTGTGAATATCTCAGGGTGGGGTCCAGTACGCTGGATACGAGCTCCCCTTATCTTCAGACGGCGGATTTCCCTGTGCTCGTCAGTCTCCTTTCTTACTTTGGACTCATTGTTCACTGCGGCAAAGTGAACATTTAGTACGTTGGCTCTTTCCTTGTCGCTCGCCACGACACCCTTGTCCGATAGTACTGGCTGCGGGTTCTTGGCCTTCCCCGCACCAGAGAGACTTCCGAGCAGATTCCACACCTTCCTACCGTCCAGAAGATTGAGTTTTTCACACGCGCTGACCCACTTCGACTTTTTCGCCTTTTGGACAGCTGCCCGGACCTCAGCCGTAAGTTGATTGTAACCAGCACGAGCAGCCGGTGTTTTCTTCCTCGCGGCTTCTTTCCGAGCTTTTGCTCTACGCTTCACGAGTTTTGCAAGCTCTTTGTTCCAAAAAGGCTTGTACGGTCGCTTCCCGGTCGTTCTCGGGATCGTCACACGGGCGACCTCTAGGAGGACGTCATTGAACTTCTCGAAAGCAACATCTAAGTCTGAGTCGGCCACATCGACTGCAATTAGTCCGAGCTTGGTCTCGCACTGACTTTGGAAATCTTGCCAGTTGGCTTTATGAAAGAGCCAGTGGCGTTTATCGCACTTGGTTTTGGCCTGTCCCAAGTCAACCCTAAGCAGTATGGGCAAATGGTCGCTCCCAATGTCGTCAAGGACACTAAGGACCTGATGTCCCGCGAGATCAGCGGACACGAGCGTCAGGTCTGGCCTGGATTCCGTTCCATGGCCGTAATGGAGAAGAGTGGGCGTGCTCTTCTCGTCTTGAAGCCTGATAAGGTTGGTCTCGAGACATACCTCTTCCACGTGCTTACCAGAGCCGTTGCGCTCTGGATAACCCCACATGGGGGATTTGGCATTGAAATCTCCTGCAATTATAGTCCGTTTAAAGATCGTCTCCCCGTGGGTGGGGATCGTGATCACATTGCTTGGAGAATTGTAAATGTTCGTCACGGCGAACGTTTTCCCACATTTAGTGACTTTTACTGACAGGGTGTCAGTATTGGCGTATCGCTTACACTCGATGATCTCCACCGTGAGATCATTTCGCACCGCTGTGGTAATGCCTTGGCATCGGCCACACTTGCAATGGTATAGCGAGTACCCCCCCTAGCTCAGTGGGTCCTTCTGACAGGGACGTGTGTGATCTTTGGCTTCCGGATGTTAATCCGTACTGGTCAGCAACGCCACGTTGAGGCAGATCACGTGTACACCACTCGAGCAAAGTGGTGTTGGTTTCCCCAGTCGGCACGAGCAGACGACCTGGATCCACCATGCTGCGCCTGATCTACTTCTTTGGGTTACCTTCCGTGCTGCAGAAGCCTTTCATTTTCACCACTTCTTTCTTTTCTGATCATTGATCTGATCTGTTCTGATCTACTGGTTTCAGCTCATTTCAAATGTATCTGTTTCTGTCCCACTTCTCTGTCGAGGTAAGGGGCGTAGCTAGGGTTAGTTCCTGCAGTGGCGTAGCTAAGGTTAGTTCCTGCAGTGGAATAGCTAGGGTTAGTTTCTTCAGTGGAATAGCTAGGGTTAGTTCCTGCAGTGGCGTAGCTAAGGTTAGTTCCTGTATTGGAATAACTAGAATTAGTTCCTGCAGTGGAATAGCTAGGGTTAGTTCTTGCAGTGGAATAGCTAGGGTTAGTTCCTGCAGTGGAATAGCTAGAATTAGCTCCTGCAGTGGAATAGCTAGGGTTAGTTCCTGCAGTGGAATAGCTAGGGTTAGTTCCTGCAGTGGAATAGCTAGGGTTAGTTCCTGCAGTGGAATAGCTAGAATTAGTTCCTGCAGTGGAATAGCTAGGGTTAGTTCCTGTATTGGAATAACTAGAATTAGTTCCTGCAGTAGAATAGCTAGGGTTAGTTCCTGCAGTGGAAAAGCTAGGGTTAGTTCATGCAGTGGCGTAGCTAAGCTTAGTTCATGGAGTGGCGTAGCTAAGGTTACTTACTGCAGGGGCGTAGCTAAAGTTAGTTCTTTCAGTGGGGTATCTAGGGTTAGTTCCTGCAGTGGCGTAGCTAGGGTTAGTTCATGCAGTGGCGTATCTAGAGTTAGTTCCTGCAGGGGCGTAGCTAAGGTTAGTTCATGCAGTGTCGTAGCTAAGTTTAGTTCATGTAGTGGCGTAGCTAAGGTTAGTTCATGCAATGGCGTAGCTAAGGTCAGTTCATGCAGTGGCGTAGCTAGGGTTAGTTCATGCAGTGGCGTAGCTAGGGTTAGTGCCATCCGAGTTGAAACAAGAATTTCATCCCCCCACCCCCACTTTTAAAATATTTTCCCTGAAAAGAACTCGGCAGTTGGCTGAAGATGCCGCTCTTTCATATAAAGATCCAAAAAATACCACCCTGGGTTCAACGCCCCTTCACCCCCTCTTCATACGCTGCTGTTCGAGGTTCCTTATCCTGGTTTTAGACCTAATTTTAAAGCTGTTTACTTTCCATGATACGAAACCTACAAATGATATTTTGAAGCTCAAGTCTTACATCCAAATATAATAATGTCAAACACTTATCTTAATATTCTTTTCACTATTTCACCCCCTCAGCTCCTACCGTGTTGAGTTGCAAGCGCTCTCCAGCGCTTTCTCAGATCCCATGAGTGCTGTGACCGTGTATTCACCGGGCGTGAGTTCAGATCCAATGCTCATAACTGCTGAGGGTGAGTTATTGGCAGTTGTTTAGCCAGATTACCAACATTTTGTAGAACATGTATTGTAGATTACTTTCAAGGTTTATTTTCCAAGAAATAATATTTCCATGAATGAGATAAACAGAATGTACCTCACATTCAATGAAAATTTACAATAAACACATCTCATTAATGAACACTTACTTTTGGCATTATATCACATTCATTGAAAACTTACTATTGACATTATATCACATTCAATGAAAACTTACTATTGACATTATATCACAGTCAATGAACATTTCTACTGGCATTATATCACATTCAATGAACACTTCTATTGGCATTATATCACATTCAATTAACACTTTTATTAGCATTATATCACATTCAATGAACACTTATTATTGGCATCCCTCAGAGCCGCTAGACCCCAAGATTCAACTTTCTCTTAAATCCGAGGACGCGTCCAGTCAGCGAGTGTCCTGGGCACTGAAAGACGTGCCTGCTCGGCTAGTCAAGAAATACGTCCTGACCGTTAGAGAGGACGGTGCTGATGGTGACATCATCACCTACAAACAGTTCGGCCGGGAAGCCAACTCTCATGTTTTAAACAATCTTGTTAGCGGGAGGTAATTTTTTGTTTAAACCATCGGAGTCACTTCCCATTTTTTTTTACTGATATTACCTTCAACGTATTTTTAAAACCCGAGAATTGATTCAATTGACTTATCAACACATTAAAAACATTTAAAAAAACATATTTGTAAGGCAAGAGATTACTTTTTGACTGTATGTAAAAAAACAAATTGAAATAATTTTGTACAAGTACAATTCTTAAAAATATAGCCTTAGATTGATTAGATGTATAGAAAACATCAATAAGTAGCATTGGTGCTAATAATGATGCTTTAGCATATTTAATAAACCCGATGTTCTGATGCCTTCATGACCCCGTGTTGCGAATCCTGACCATAGACTATAGAACAGGGGTCGGGGACCTTTTTGTCTGAGAGAGCCATGGACACCACATATTTTGAAAAGTAATTCTGTGAGAGCCATACATTATATTTCCCTTTAATTACAATGAACGCAGGGCGGCTATTTTTCTGTCTTTTAGGTCAGCGGAGTTTATCTCCTTTACCACTTCTGGCGCTGAGCTGCAGTAGACTTTAGCTCATTTACCACTTCTGGCGCTGAGCTGCAGTAGACTTTAGCTCATTTACCACTTCTGGCGCTGAGCTGCAGTAGACTTTAGCTCATTTACCACTTCTGATGCTGAGCTGCAGCAGACTTTAGCTCATTTGTAGAATGAAATATTGATAAAGAAATTTTTCTTTTGATAATCGAACATTTGTCTACGAGCCAGATGCAGCCATCAATAGAGCCACTTCTGGCTCGCGAGCCATAGGTTCCCGACCCCTGCTATAGAATGAGACTGTGAAGAGTATTTCAAATGTCTGTTGATATTTTCAGCAACCTGAAGATGTCATTCAATTTTTTGTGACAAATACTTCCAAAAGGCGATCCTTGCCTGAACGGCACATCAACATCAACCAATTTATTATTTTTTTGTTTAAAACATCTTTTCACATAATGCCAAACCATTTGGCAACAAATAATTACATTTTATAAAACAACTTTTAAAACTACCTTATAAACCTACCTTATAAACCTATCACGTCTGCTAATTTATTTATTTATTTAGGAATTTTTTATATAGCGCTTATCTTAAAGCTCTAAGCGCTTTACAATTATTAAAAACATGTAAACTAAGTAAAATAAAAAATGAGACAATAAGATAGTAACTACTCTACTATAGAAAGAATTAAAATGGCTATAAAACGAGGATGTGATCTCTGACAAAATAGAATAAACCTGTCACGGGATCTAGTTTAAAACCTCAAGGAGATGTCAGTACTTTAGACAACAATTATAAACAGACATTGTTATAGTAAACATTTGACCCAATTTTTTTCCCCCCAGTAAATATCACGTCTCATTGGAAGCTAAACTCATACCCCAATGTTCGTTGGTCGAAGCTGCGACTGACTTCACACCTGGGGTGAGTTCAGATCCTTTTGTCGTGACCGGCCTGGGAGTGAAACTGCCAGATACCTGGGAGCCAGAGCCTGTCGATACAGGTAGGTTAAAAGATGACACTTAGATAACACGGCTGCACATACTCAACATTCTATGATTATTTTTGTATTTAGAATATATGTAAAACAAGTCTGTTGTTTGTGTGGGTGAAAGCTTTTTACTGTTATGTTGTTTTAAAAGCAATCTCTCTCTCCCCCCACCCCATGCCACATCTCCCTTAACGCCCTTTTGTTGAGAAATGTATCTCTACTAATAATACCATACTTGTAATTAGTGTCATAATTGTAAATCAAACCAAATTCTTTCTGTATCATGAAAAGACAGCCTCTTAACGATCACAGCCCTTCCCCCTACTGTTTGTAGTTGTTGCTGAAGTTCAAGAACCATTTACACAAACAAAAAAAAAAAACTTGACATGCCCTGCCTCCATACATGCGCATGGCTAACGTATTGAT
Organism: Lymnaea stagnalis; assembly: GCA_964033795.1. Taxonomy (NCBI): domain Eukaryota; kingdom Metazoa; phylum Mollusca; class Gastropoda; family Lymnaeidae; genus Lymnaea; species Lymnaea stagnalis. The sequence goes on from CAXITT010000081.1 coordinate 1,713,207, forward strand.
CAGCCCCGGGTGACACTTACTCTTGCCACGCCACTATCAACTTACCATAGCTACGCCACTGTGAACTTACCCTAGTACGCCCCTGTCAACTAATCCTAGCTACGCTACTGTCAACTTGCCCTAGCTACGCCACTTTCAACTAACCCAGCTACGCCACTGTCAACTTACTCTAGCTACACCGCTGTCAACTTACCCTAGTTACGCCACTGTCAACTAATCCTAGCTATGCTACTGTCAACTTGCCCTAGCTACGCCACTGTCAACTTACTCTAGCTACACCACTGTCAACTTACCCTAACTGCGCCACAGTCAACCTACCCTAGCTACGCCACTGTCATGGTAAAGTTTTAACATGTTTTATTTCAAACATTAATTTGCTTTTACTTGCTTTTGTCTCTAGAGCCAAAGCTGCCTGAGATGCACATGTCCATCAAAGCTCGCGGCAGTTCCGGACACCGCGTGTCCTGGTACCTCAATAATGTCAACTCTTCGTTGGTGGACAAATACAAACTGACCATCAGGATCAATGGGGATGACGGTGACATCGTGAAATCTGTAGAACTGGCCAACGATGTCGACTTCCATATATCGAATGTCTTCCAGAGTGCGAGGTAGGAGTTTAGAGTTAATTCTAGGAGAAGCTTTTTGAATTGAGTTGTGGTCATTCAATGTAGATGCTATAGCAATCTAAGTGTGACTATGTTTGTTACTTTGATTGTAGATGGGACGATCAATCACAAGAAAACCAAAGAATGGATCGCAACCATATTTGAAGCGGTCATTCCTCCTGACCTATACATGGTTTTTGGGCTGTTTGGTCATAATCTCCATATCCCAATTTTTGTAATTTTTAAAAATCTTAAAATGTAGACGCTAAAGAGTTTAAAAATATGATAATGACTAGTAATAGCTCACCAAACATTGGCGACAGCAATGCGTGAACTTCCCTCCCATCTACTAAAGTTACTTGACAAAACATGGAATCAAGTAACGCACATTTAAGAATCACAGTTTTTGCTACATCCCTTCCACCCATGATAATAATAATAATTAGTGGTCTTATATAGCGCGGTATCCCAGCCTAGGGCTGGGCTCACCGCGCTGCACATAAAACTATTATCAAAAGAATTATAATCATGACATTAAAATAAAATGCATTCATGAAATAAAGAACAACGTGTAAACAAAACAACAAAAACAGATGTATATTCACCCACCCTAGCCCAGAACTTCTTACATGTCTAGCCATGGAAAGCAGCCAGCAGCATTGTTTATCGGTCAGAGGAGTGGAATCATTCAGAGGAGGGGAATCAGTCAGGGCATTATAGTTTAAAGAGATGTGTTTTGAGTGTAGCTTTGAAGAACTGTGTGGTTGGTATGTTGCGTATGTTTAGTGGCTAAGAATTCCATTGTTTGGGGGCGCAGAAAGAGAAAGATCGATCACCATATGTTTTAGTGCGTGTCTTCGGAACGGACAGAATACGCGTGTCTGCGGAGCAGCGAAGCTGTTGAAGGAGTGAATAGACAGAAAGAAGTTCGGTTTGATAGGAAGGCAGGAATCTGATAAAAATTTGTGACAGAGAACAGACAGTTCGTAATCAATGCGTGCCTGTATAGGGAGCCAATGAAGTGAATGAAGCAGTGGCGTGACGTGATCATGTTTTTTTTTTTTGCTTTTAGAACTAGCCTAGCAGCTGAGTTTTGAATTTTCTACAATTTTTCTATGAAGTGTTTTGATAAACCTGACAGAAGAGAGTTGCAATAGTCAAGACGAGAGAGAACAAGAGTGCATACTAGAGATTTTGTTGCGCTAATTGTGAGGTAGTGGCGGATGGAACTGAACTGACGGATAGCGGTGTGTGCCGAAAGACGAATGTGAGAGATATGTTTATCGAGAGACATGTTGTTAGAAAGAATGTAACCAAGATTCCTAGCAGAGGGTGTAAACAGTTAGTCGGAGTCACCTACTTGAAATGAGGTAGGAAGAGTTAACGTAGAGGATGATTTGTGATTGTGAATGAGGAGTGCTTCCGTTTGTCATCATTACGCTTCAACTTGCAGAGTGTCATCCATGATTTGGCATCATCAATGCACCCCCGCAAAGTCTGGACAGCGGAATCGACAAGAGAGGGGGCCGGGTATGCTTGTATAGCTGATTCGTCACTGTACACTATTTGTTTCACGCCCACGAACTATATTAATACTCTGATGCTCCAACCACTTTAAAACCGAATATTTAATACACCATAGTTATACTGAGACGATTTCATTTTACTAAAAGGAAAGAAAATATTACGCACCACACAAAGTTGCTTTATTTTTCTTTAAAAAACCTAAACGTTAGTGTAGTTATCGGGAATTCTCTTTTGAGCGCTATCTGGAAATAGAAGCAGTCACGCGACAAGCAAAATATATATCTACATATTATATATAATTCGTCAGCAAAGGTCAAACACCACCAACACGCTGGCTGTATATAGATACGCCAGAGTGTAGTTAAATAATGAGTTCACTAGCGCGGAAAATATAATTCCCGATAACTGCGCTAAATTATATATATATTTTTTAATAACGCAATTGCGTTTGATGCGTAATATTTTCTTTTCGGAAATGAAATCGTCTCAATTTAAGTATTGTGTAAAACAATTCGGTTCAAAAGTGGTTGGGACATAGGAATTTTAATATAGTTCATGGGCGTTAAATAAAAAAATTGCAGTGACGTATAATGGGGGAAGGGGTGTAGCACTATTGCCATTCTTAAATGTGCGTTACTTGAGTTCATGTTTTGTCAAGTAACTTGACTAGATGGGAAGTTCACGCATTGCTGCCGCCAATTTTTGGCGGGCTCTATGTGGTACATTTAATTTGAAACCAACAGTTTTTGTCAATATAACAATATAATTTAAGCTTGAATAATTATCATACATAATACACAAGTAAACGTTTCGGCACATGCCTTCATCAGTGAAACAAAAAAACATTTAAATAAGTAGAAATTAAATGTACATAATACAATATTACACATATATATATATATATATATATATATATATATATATATTTATATATATATATACATATATCCTAAATAAAAAAATAAAAAAAATATTTAAAAAATAGGAGAGGGTGCAAAAAAAAAACCCCCCTCCTTTACTTTGTTTTATGTCTGGTTTTGGTGCCCTCTCCTTTACTTTGTTTTATGTCTGGTTTTGGTGCCCTCTCCTTTACTTTGTTTTATGTCTGGTTTTGGTGCCCTCTCCTTTACTTTGTTTTATGTCTGGTTTTGGTGCCCTCTCCTATTTTTCTTTTATATTTTAGGTAGGATATATGTATGTATATATATTATGTACATTTAATTTTTACTTATTGAAATGTTGTGTTGTTGTACAGATCACGGCATGTGCCGAAACGTTTACTTGTGTATGATGTATACTTTTTTTTAAAGCTTAAACTATTTTGTTAAAATTGACACAAACTGTTGGTGTCTAATTAATCTATTTTGAAGCTTTATCGCAGTCCAACACTTTTTTATAATTAGTTAATTAAAAATATATAAAAAGAGATGTTCATATTGAATGGCTTCGAGGCACGTTCAAGTTAAGTTATGTTTGGGGCTGTGAATTTGGAATAAAGATTTATTCAGCACGGTGCGCTTGCAAAAATCTTGAGAAAAGAAGGTCTTCTGTGCGCCTTTGTTGGGTGCAAACATTTGAAATAAAGCTTTATTCTATGTGCTTTCAAAAATCTTGAGAAATGAAGGTCTTCTGTGCGCCCTTGTTGGGTGCAAACATTTGAAATAAAGCTTTATTCTATGTGCTTTCAAAAATCTTGAGAAATGAAGGTCTTCTGTGCGCCCTTGTTGGGTGCAAACATTTGAAATAAAGCTTTATTCTATGTGCTTTCAAAAATCTTGAGAAATGAAGGTCTTCTGTGCGCCCTTGTTGGGTGCAAACATTTGAAATAAAGCTTTATTCTATGTGCTTTCAAAAATCTTGAGAAATGAAGGTCTTCTGTGCGCCTTTGTTGGGTGCAAACATTTGAAATAAAGCTTTATTCTATGTGCTTTCAAAAATCTTGAGAAATGAAGGTCTTCTGTGCGCCTTTGTTGGGTGCAAACATTTGAAATAAAGCTTTATTCTATGTGCTTTCAAAAATCTTGAGAAATGAAGGTCTTCTGTGCGCCTTTGTTGGGTGCAAACATTTGAAATAAAGCTTTATTCTATGTGCTTTCAAAAATCTTGAGAAATGAAGGTCTTCTGTGCGCCTTTGTTGGGTGCAAACATTTGAAATAAAGCTTTATTCTATGTGCTTTCAAAAATCTTGAGAAATGAAGGTCTTCTGTGCGCCTTTGTTGGGTGCAAACATTTGAAATAAAGCTTTATTCTATGTGCTTTCAAAAATCTTGAGAAATGAAGGTCTTCTGTGCGCCTTTGTTGGGTGCAAACATTTGAAATAAAGCTTTATTCTATGTGCTTTCAAAAATCTTGAGAAATGAAGGTCTTCTGTGCGCCTTTGTTGGGTGCAAACATTTGAAATAAAGCTTTATTCTATGTGCTTTCAAAAATCTTGAGAAATGAAGGTCTTCTGTGCGCCTTTGTTGGGTGCAAACATTTGAAATAAAGCTTTATTCTATGTGCTTTCAAAAATCTTGAGAAATGAAGGTCTTCTGTGCGCCTTTGTTGGGTGCAAACATTTGAAATAAAGCTTTATTCTATGTGCTTTCAAAAATCTTGAGAAATGAAGGTCTTCTGTGCGCCTTTGTTGGGTGCAAACATTTGAAATAAAGCTTTATTCTATGTGCTTTCAAAAATCTTGAGAAATGAAGGTCTTCTGTGCGCCTTTGTTGGGTGCAAACATTTGAAATAAAGCTTTATTCTATGTGCTTTCAAAAATCNTTTTTTTTTTTTTTTTTTTTTTTTTTTTTTTTTTTTTTTTTTTTTTTTTTTTTTTTTTTTTTTTTTTTTTTTTTTTTTTTTTTGGGGGGGGGGGGGGGTTGTCCCCTTCGTAACCCAATTTTAATGGGACAATTTGTGGAAATAAAGTTTTTGTTCACTATGTAACTTAAAATGAGCACTGCTGTAAAGTATAACATATTAAGTTCATTTTTTTTCTTATGAGAGCTATAGAAATAAAATAACTCTTAACGGATAGATCTAGACGAAATTTTGCAAAAATTCACTTTAAAATCTAAATTGAAATACTATAGTGTTTTTTACTTATAATTTTCACATAAATTGGGGCCAGGGACACTAATTTCATTTTCCAACTTATACTTCATATCTCTTACATTTTCCTTATATCCCTTATATTTCTTACATTTTCCTTATATAACTTATATCTCTTATAGTTTCCTTATATACATTATATCTCTTAAATTTTCCTTATTTACCTAATATCTCTTACATTTTCCTTACATACGTTATATTTCTTACGTTTTCCTTATATACGTCATATCTCTTACGTTTTCCTTGGACACCTTATATCTCTTACATTTTCCTTTTATACCTTAAATGTCTTACATTTTTCAACCGATTTAATGGGACACTTCTAATGCTTACTTTGCTATTTATCTGATGAATTATTTAGGGGCACTATCTTTGTGAAAACTAAATCTCACCTTTTTTTTTAGATGGTTTAGTCTCGAAATAATGAACACCCAAAAATAGTCATTTTTTTAAAAATCCTTTATATTAACCTCGTTTTTGTTTGTGGCTGGCTCGGTGGTAAAATCTTCGGACGGCCAATAGACCGACTTCCCGTCAAGCTATCAAGCTGAAACTTGGTAAATAGTATTGTTGTCGATGAAAACACATCCTTTTAAATGTTGAGCTCCCACCCCAAACCCCCCAAAAAAGTTTTTCCTGTTTTTCAAGGGGAAAATGATGGGTCATTGGAGTATTGATATTGTTCAGTGGCGAGGAAAAAAATGTGCGTTGGTGAGACTTTGGAAAATGGGGGGGGGGGGGGCAGGGGGCGCACTAATTGGGATTCTGAAAAGGGCGTTACTTGGATTCATGTTTTTTGGTTAAATTTCAGCCCCCCTCCCCGACCCCCTCCCAAGCATTGCTCGATATAACATTTTATAAAGAATTGATACGGAAAACTTTGTTTTTAGGGGGTCATTAATCTTATTTGGTAAATTATTTTTTAAAAAAGGTATTACATTTTTTTTCCAGCAAATTTTATATTGTTCAACTTTGTTATAAAAATTATGAACATATAAATGAGAACTTAATGTTTCTGTAAATTTTAGTTAACTTGGAGAGATTTGTTTCCCCCGGGATTTCCCCGGTATCGGTTAACATAGCATTTTGCAAAGTTTCCTGAAGCTTCTTATTATAGAACGTTCAATTTTTATAAGCTGTTTAAGATTATATTAACGTACTTTTCGTGTTTCTTTTGTTCTTTAGTTTCTATAATTATCTCTGAGCGTCTCTGATTGTCTTTAAATGTAATGACATCAGATTGAAAGAAACTTGGCTGTCTTCACATGCGAAGGAAGAACAGCAAACATGTATACCACCCAATCAAATAGTTTACACGTTATTTACCCCACTGGTCTAGGTTTACATGTATCCTTCCCCACGTCTAGCTACGTTTATGATATTAGCTCCATGTGTTGCTATTTATACATTTGCTCCACCTGTCTAGCTATTTTCACGTCATTTCTTCCCTTAGTAGCTATTTATACAACAGTTTCCTCATCTGACTATCTTTGTACACGTTATATGCTGGATATACCCAATCCTTCATACCGGCATACTGTTTTAATGTAGCACTTACCACGTTGAGGTGGAGGCCCTAGTTCCTGGAGGTGCCACCATCGCCAAGGCAAGCACAGAATACACTCCAGGGAAAAGTTCAGATCCCCTGGTTGTCGTTGGTTTATTTGAGCCGCTCGCGTCCTTTGACAGTGAAACTGACAGTCAAGGTAAGGCTGTATTTAAAGTTCTAATAATGTAGGATGTAGCTCATAATTATTAACCCATAGTTAGTCACACATATTTAGTCATCCATGTTTAGTCATATATTTAGTCACAAATATTTATCACCTATATTTAGTCTACCATTTCTAGTTCAACCATTTTAGTCACCCATAGTTTGTCATCCATATTTTGTCACCCATAGTTTGTCACCCATATTTTGTCACCCATATTTAGTCACACATATTTTGTCACCCATATTTTGTCACCCATTTTTGGTCACCAATATTATTGTCTCCCATATTTAGTCATCCATATTTTTTCCCCAATATTTTGTCACTCATATTTAGTCTAGTCACCCATATTTGTCACCTATATTTTGTCACCCATATTTAGTCATTCCTTTTAGTCACCCATATTTTGTCACCCAAATTTAGTCACCCATATTTAGTCACACATATTAAGTCACACATATTTGTCACCCATATTTATTCACCCATATTTTGTCACCCATATTTTATCACCCATATTTTGTCACCCATATTTTGTCACCCATATTTTGTCATACATATTAAGTCACCCATATTTAGTCACACATATTTAGTCACACATATTTAGTCATAATTTATATTTAGTCACATATTTAGTCACACATATTTTGTCACCCATATTTTTTCACCCATATTTAGTCACCCTATGTAGATTAAACCATAGACATGGAGACTAATCCAGAGATTATTTTACCTGAATCATTGCCACAACATATTTATTTAAACTCAAGAGATATTAAAATCTATGTCCACTTATTTGTGTCAATCAGAGGAAGAAGACGATTTTCCTACACTCGACATTGGGGTCAGCACTCAAGGACGGGACTCAGCCTTGCTGCGTTGGAACGTAACTGGGTTTTCCCCAAGACAGCTGCTGGGCCAAGTGGACATCCGGTTCTTCATAGGTGGTACCAATGTAATGCAGGGCGAAGCTTTGCTGAGCCATCGTTCATTCACGGTCAACGGTTTGCATCCAGGCCAGTAAGTGGTCATTTGTATTATTTTACCGTATTTATATACCTTAGATATATCTCAGACGTCTATTTCTCAGACTTCTGTTTCTCAGACCTCTATTTCTCAGACTTCTGTTTCTCAGACCTCTATTTCTCAGACTTCTGTTTCTCAGACCTCTATTTCTCAGACTTCTGTTTCTCAGACCTCTATTTCTCATACTTCTGTTGCTCAGACCTCTATTTCTCAGACGTCTGTTTCTCAGACCTCTATTTCTCAGACTTCTGTTTCTCAGACGTCTATTTCTCAGACTTCTGTTGCTCAGACCTTTATTTCTCAGCAGCCTGTTAAGTCAGAAGTAGAAAATAGTGAAAACGCAGTACCGCAAAAAGTTCGTAAACAAGAAATCTATTTTCTCTACTGATTCAATCAAACAATTTCCCAACATATTTATAATAGGAAAATGGTGGATAAATTGCCATGTTTTAAAAACGGAAGGGATATATTTTGTTTGCTTAGGCAATCTAGACTGTTTTGTTAGATTTATATCTTTATATAGACAGTAATCGTAATAAATGCACCAAACGTGAGTTTTCTGCCGGTAATAATTACAATTGTAGAAAGTGTTATTTATTTGCAAACATTAACGTAGAGAGTAATCATATTAAACTATCTGAAATAAGTTGATTCATTTCAATTCGTTAGCATTACAGCTGAAGATAGATTGTAATAGATTGTAATTGAAAGCGCTAGACATGTATAGATTCAACATTGTTGACATTAATTCATGCTATTGCATAGGAAGTTAGCTAAAGGAAAAAAAATATCTTAAAGTTGTTCCCATCCCATCCAGGCAATTCTTCGTCAATGTCACAGCCTTGGATGACGCCAAACAGTACGTCGTATCCACTGCATTCAATTATAAGTTCCCATCCGATCCCTTGCGTGCATCTTCGAGTCCAAACGGACGCTCTGGTTCATCTGAAGATCGTAAGTATCCCACGGTCCATCAGCGTGTAAAATCTGATCGATTTCGTTTATCTTCTTATTATTTGTTCTTTTAAAAATACCAGTCACGCATATATGTTAACAGTGTCTTTTCAGCTCTTTCAGATATGGCAATCTCCTCTAACATCCATTTCCAGCTGTGTACGCCAGGTCTTCCACCTCTGTGCAACAGGTCTTCTACCTCTCTACACCAGGTTTCTACCTCTCTACGCCAGGTCTTCCATCTCTCTACGCCAGGTCTTCCACCTCTCTACGCCAGGTCTTCCATCTCTGTACACCAGGTCTTCTACCTCTCTACGTTAGGTCTTCCATCTCTGTACACCAGGTCTTCTACCTATCTACGCCAGGTCTTCCACCTCTGTACACCGGGTATTCCACCTCTCTACGCCAGGTCGTCTACCTCTCTACGCCAGATCTTCTACCTCTGTACGCCAGGCTTTCATCCTCTCTACGCCAGGTCTTCCACCGCTGTGCGCCAGTTCTTCCATCTCTGAATGCCAGGCCTTCTTCCTCTCTACGACATGTCTTCTACCTCTCTACGCCCAGTCTTGTACCTTCTCTGTACGCCAGGCCTTCTTGACTCGTAATATTTAAAATTGGTTTTCTTATGAAGTGACCTCTCCATTTCCCACATTTGGTGGACTGATCACACATATTGTTAAAGCAGATTTGTTTTGATTTATTTCATTGTATTCTTCCGCAATTAATACTCTAAAATGATAGATTCAATGGCTGATAATGAGGGAAAATGTAGGTTTTTGAGGCAGTTGTTGTTTTATTTTAACTGTATAAAAACCAAAGTGTCTTATAGTTTCAATTATTTATCCTCTTCTATCTTGGTATACACGCTATTCTCTGCACATCCAATTTAAATTGGTTTCCACTACGCAATGTAACACTACATTGTCTGACATTTGCCAAGATCGTGTACATTTTTACAATGTTCGGACTGTTTCATGACACTTTAAGACATATCTAAGTATAAATTAATTTATTGCAGCACCCCCACCCCCCACCCCAACACATACACAACAAATAAATAAGAATAAAATAATTAACATGTTACTGGTTTCTCCCGAACAGGAAGCCCATCATCCAAAAGGGAGACCTATGTGATAACAAGAGCGCAACCCTTCGGGAGACGCTTATACCTGGAGTGGTTGGTGTTGTCCACGGGTCGACCAAAGACGGCGACACTGGTGCAATACGCTACTTTCACAAATGGCAGACAAGGGAATTTCATGTAAGGTTACTCGTTTTTTTTTTTAAAGGATGAGTTTGAAGACAAGTAATGAGATTATCAAAGGATGAGTTTGAAGACAAGTTATGAGATTATCAAAGGATGAGTTTGAAGAAAAGTTATGGGATTTCAAAGAATGAATTTGAAGACAAGTTATGAGATTATCAAAGGATGAGTTTGAAGACAAGTTTTGAGATTATCAAAGGCTGAGTTTGAAGACAAGTTATGAAATTATCAAAGGATGAGTTTGAAGACAAGTTATGAGAATATCAAAGGATGAGTTTGAAGACAAGTTATGAGATTATCAAAGAATGAGTTTGAAGACAAGTTATGAGATTATCAATAGGATTTCACAGCATCGAATCGTTGTTCAAGATTTCCTATGATACACTTTCAGAAGTTCGTGTAAGGTTGGTAGCATCTCATTCCTTGAGTATTAAATATTTTATATGCCTTTATGGGTCGAAAAGTAGAAATTGTTAACACCTTTGACATCAGTATAATCATCAACTGGTGCTTTCAATAAAGTCAGGTGACTTTTCAGTGGAATTTGCTCTTTTCTCTCTATGCACATGGAAGTAGTAATCGATGACATTATTCATCAATATTGTAAATCATTAATTGGTCCTTGCATATAGTATCGTGACTTTTATGTGGAGCAATAACCTTTAGGTGGAATCGAGACCTTTAGGTGGAATCGAGACATTTAGGTGGAATCGAGACCTTTCGGTGGAATCAAGTTTTAAGATAAATATTTAAAGCTAATGCAAAACACCCAGTTCCTCGTGACAAGGTGGCAGTGGCGTAGGACAGGGGCGGTGGCGGGCGTCCACCTGGTGGCAATTTTCGGCTAAGTGTGGAGTTGTTGTTTTTTCATGGAAGAGAGTGGCATAAACCTTGGCTCACCCCATGCTGCCCTAATCCTAGCTGCGCCACTGCCAGTTAGACGCTGACGCATGCTGCCGGTACCACGTGTTTCTCTTTCCTCTCACCATCTGTTCACCATCTGCTATGTCATAATGTCCACAGCACAAAGGAGGTTCCCCCAGGTGTGACAACGACAACCTTAACTGACATCGATCAGGGGACGCGATACGGCTTTCAGGTAGGATCTGCCAGGCCGAGCCCAGGGCCCGTTCGTTGGAGTGACATGGTCTACAGGTCAAGATTTAACTAATCCCTAGAGCGAGGTGCTTGTTCGGCCATCACTGATTGGCCTTGGAATCCTGAACTTGTGTACACATATTTAATATACTTGTCACATTAATATGCTATGACCTTGTACTAATGTCGAGTTGACTCATACTTGTGTTTGTTATTTTTTTATTCCGTTAAGTGAATGTGTGACAAAATATTTCATCTGTCCTTTTTCCACCTTCATCTGTGAGAGTAAGGAATTTTTTTAAATTGCAGTTTTACTTTATTTTTTCTTGAAAATTTTGAAAAAAACTCTATTTGCCTTAACACAATCTAACCTAAACACACATTACTTGATTACTTAATGTAGCTCAAGATCTAATGTATTTAAAAAAAAATAAATTATTATTTGTATTTTATTGTATCCAAAATGTACCTAATCTTCCCTTCACCCACAAGCCTCAAAGTAAGAACACATCAAAAACTCCATGTCCATTTTAATCTTTAAAATTTTGACAGATACTGGATTGATCTTTTCCAAAATTTAAATATTTTTTTTTTTTTTAAAGTTAGATTTACGCCTTACCCATTTTGACAATAACATTTAATAGTTATGGCTAAACATGAGCAGGTATAGTTATGCACTGGCTGTTATTATATCATTCACGCGTTCAATGTGGCAGTCGTGGACCTCTTATCAAGTTAATGAATTTGTCTCTACTTTGAAAATGAAATGAATTCATCAGGTTTCCATAAGATTAAAATTACGAGACTAATAAGAAAAGGGAAAATATTAAAGTAGTTGCCCCGAACAGACTTTTTTATCTGCTGTGTTCTGAATGTGTTTAGTATGGCAACAAGTCCTCAACTTCTTGCAATAGAATTATGTGATTTCAATTATGTATAAAATGACACTTAGATATATGTGACGTTAAATGTTATTGATGTGAACGTATCAGATATTAATACATACTATAAACATATTCATAACTTGTAATGAATTTATGACTTAAATATTGACAATAAAATTTCTTTACTTTTACGTTGTCGCGTTTGCTTACATATTTTAGGGTTTCGGTTTTATTGGTATGTAAGAACTACGAAATAACTGTTTCCCACTTATTGGTATGTAAGAACTACGAAATAACTGTTTCCCACTTATTGGTATGTAAGAACTACGAAATAACTGTTTCCTACTTATTGGTATGTAAGAACTACGAAATAACTGTTTCCTACTTATTGGTATGTAAGAACTACGAAATAACTGTTTCCTACTTATTTGTATGTAAGAACTACGAAATAACTATTTCCTACTTATTGGTATGTAAGAACTACGAACTAACTATTTCCTACTTATTGGTATGTAAGAACTACGAAATAACTGTTTCCTACTTATTGATATGTAAGAACTACGAAATAACTGTTTCCTACTTATTGATATGTAAGAACTACGAAATAACTGTTTCCTACTTATTGATATGTAAGAACTACGAAATAACTGTTTCTTACTTATTGGTATTACCTACCAAAGAAATAGGAGGGGGAGGGTCGATAATCTGACAGGTGAAGTATGGACGGATAGAAGAGATTTCAAAATAAATATCGGACATTTATATTAGAAATTTATCATTTTCAAAACTAGGTGGGTAGTTTTGGCAAGTTGTTGGGAGAGAATGTTTGCTATTGAAAAGCTGGACAGCTGATATATGATCTAAGGGAAAATCTATACATGTCAATAAGAGTAAAGGTTTGCACTGCTAAAAGTTTTTAAAAACTGTTATGTACGTCAGTGACACATTGGACAGTGTACACGGAGTCGTCGCGTTGGCCCTGCAACACCTGTAGCTGCAGGTAGGTCTTATATTTATGGGGCTCAAAGTTGTGACTTTGAAAAAAAAAAAAATTAATGATCGAATTTTAATGCATGGGGGGGGGGGGACAAAACAAAAAGTGGAAGGAGGCCTCCAGAAGTCACACGAAGGCCCAGGCTGTAGAGCAGACAATCTAGACAACTAAACCATCTCCACCTATCCTGTTTATGCAAGAGTCTTGGCATACGCTGAGAGTACAAAGTCCGTTATAAAGAGGTTCTACAGCAGACAGGCAGGACCAGTCCCAAATGCAGTAGTACTACAAAAAATACACAGATTCTTACCAAAATGGACAAGCCAGATGAGCAGAAGATTTTGAGAGAATGCCAGGCTGCACACAGCCTCAGCAATCAACACACGGTGATGTTTCAGAGGGACACGCCCAGTTGGTGAGCAGAAATACGCTTTAAAACTTGTGTCAAAGTGTCTTTTAAATCCATGGACATTGACAGAAATTCACTTGCGTTGGATCGCACCAGATGGCGTGGCAGAATCTCTGTTATTGGAGCACCAGCTGGCGAGACAGAATCTCTGTTATTGGAGCACCAGCTGGCTTGGCAAAATCTCTGTTATTGGAGCACCAGATGGCGTGGCAGAATGTCTGTTATTGGAGCACAAGCTTGCGTGGCAAAACCTGTGTTATTGGAGCACCAGCTGGCGTGGCAAAATCTCTGTTATTGGAGCACCAGATGGCGTGGCAGAATGTCTGTTATTGGAGCACCAGCTGGCGAGACAGAATCTCTGTTATTGGAGCACCAGCTGGCTTGGCAAAATCTCTGTTATTGGAGCACAAGCTTGCGTGGCAAAACCTGTGTTATTGGAGCACCAGCTGGCGTGGCAAAATCTCTGTTATTGGAGCACCAGCTGGCGTGGCAAAATCTCTGTTATTGGAGCACCAGCTGGCG
>CAXITT010000081.1:1728699-1736199 GCA_964033795.1 Lymnaea stagnalis
TTATTGGGGCGCCTGGTGGCGTGGCAAAACCTGTGTTTTTGGAGGACCAGCTGGGGTGGCAAAATCTCTGTTATTGGGGCACCAGCTGGCGTGACAAAATCTCTGTTATTGGAGCACCTGCTGGCGTGGCAAAACCTGTGTTATTGGAGCACCAGCTGGCGTGGCAAAAATCTCTGTTATTGGAGCACCAGCTGGCGTGGCAAAAATCTCTTTTATTGGAGCACCAGCTGGCGTGACAAAAATCTCTGTTATTGGAGCACCAGCTGGCGTGGCAACAATCTCTGTTATTGGAGCACCAGCTGGCCTGGCACAATCTCTGTTATTGGAGCACCAGTTGGCCTGGCACAATCTCTGTTATTGGAGCACCAGCAGGCCTGGTACAATCTCTGTTATTGGAGCACCAGCTGGCCTGGCACAATCTCTGTTATTGGAGCATTAGCTGGCCTGGCACAATCACTGTTATTGGAGAACGCTCACCAGAGAGTAAAGGCGCCACTGTCTCCAACAGAAAGCGCACAGGTAGGAATATCATAAATGCTTCCAATAGCTCTAAAAATTAAAAAAAAAACACGTGCTTCCCATATGAGGAAAAAGTTTCCAGGAACAAATAAGACTTTTTTTTAAAAGCCACCAGCGTACTCACCGTCGAATATAGACTGGGTCAACTTCGCACACGAAAGGATGAAGAACATCTGCTCTAAGGAAATACTTTTTGAAAAATAAATTATATTTATAAAATGTATTTTTTTGTTAAATTTACAAAAAATATAGAGAGAAAGATTTTAAATCTGCCCCTGATTTTTTTCCCACTTACCCATCTTCCTAACTGACGCGCCTTTGCGTTCACATTTTCATATGAGCAAATGGAAAATGTACAGTTTAACATATGATGGCTTAACTATCCTACCGTTAACGATGAACTCCCTTATCGATGAAGTCCCGTGAACGAGGGAGTCCCGTGCGCGTCTGGACATTTAACGGAAATATCCAGAAGACCTTCGACCGTACAAAGGCTGCCATGCAGGGTGATATAATGTTCCAAACACCTTCGACCGTTCAAGGGTTGCTATACAGTGATAAAATGTACCCCACCTTCCGGTGTCGTGATTTGAAAGAAACATTTTAACGATAAAATACACCACCTCCTACCTCCCCATCTCTCTTCGCGTGTTCATTGACATATTCCAGTTATGAAACAGCTCAACCCCTGACTTTGCCCTCTAACCCCACGCTCTAATCGCAACGTGATCTAACTCGGGGTTCCACCCAGGTGTTAACACACCAGAAAAAAGACATTCCCCCTGACCCTCAACCCTTAGTCTAGGAGTGTAGCGGGTACGGGCGCACGCGGGTTAAAACAAATGCCAGACGATTCGTTTGCGGGTCTGTCACACTGACGGGCCTTCGTTTGGGACCATTAGAATCTCAAATATCTGTTATTGGAGCACCAGCTGGCCTGGCACAATCTCTGTTATTGGAGCACACAGAAAAACTTTCGCCTCACTAGCCAACTTTCAATGTTATGATATTTGAAGGGAAATCATCTTAGAAAACCCTTAAACAAACATATCGCTAAGTAGATGGGAGCATTTTATTTAGCAACCCGGTATGTTTGGATTAGTGGCACCCTAACGGGTTGTTACCCAGCATTTTGAAGACGCTGATAGGAAAGAAACTGAGTTTCCAAAACTTAAATGATAACTAACAACTCCTGCCATTCGTTAAGTGAATGACGGAATCATTGGAACCGCCCTTGTATTGTTAAAATGAATTGTAACACTTCCGTAATTTCTGGCCATCTTGAATTCCGTTTAATCCCATTTACTAAACTTGACCCCTTCTTCTACATTTTAACACTCATAAAAGTATTGAAACGCAATTTCTACAGAAATGTTACCCTTCATCCGTCTTTTGATATATCTGCCTTTGAACCGTTCACTTTATGATAAACTAGTCAATATACCGGCGTTGCCCGGGATTGCATTCGGAAAAAACAACAACTTCTACAGCCTCATTATAATTAACACTGAAATGAAGTGCCATGTAAAAAAAAAAAAAACTATATTTTTGAAAAAATAATTTGTCTCCTATAAAAACACATTGATAATAACTTTTGTAAATCTTTCTTTCTCCGATGGGATCCCGATCCCAGAGAGATCCCAATTGGATTCCGTTTCCGGATGGGTTCCCGTTGTCCGATTTATCCCAGTACCCGGAGGGATCTTGAAACCGTTGACATCTCCATCCCGTTTTGATCCTGAACCCTGTGGCATCCCGATCACGTTGGTATTCTGATCCCTGTGGTATCACGATTCCGGTAGGATCCTGATACCGATTGGTTCCCGATCCCGATTGGATACCGATCCCGGTAGGATCGAGTTTCCCGATAGGAAGTCAATGGCATTTCAATCCCGTTAGTCTTCCGGTCCCGTTAGGATCCTGCTTCCCAGTGGGATACCGATCCCGTCGGTATCCCGATGCCTTTGGAAACCCGACTCCGATTGGATCCCGATCCAGGTAGGATCGAGCTCCCCATGAGATCCTCTTCTCTGATGCGATCCAGTTTCTCGATATGATCCCGATCGTGGTTTGATCCCGTTACCCGAGGGGATCATGTTACTTGTGAACATTTCAATAAGCTTTTAGATCCCATTATATAGCCCCGTTGAAAAGTATAGAAATTTCTGGAACATTCTAGATTAAATTAATATCCTCCTCGAAACTTGTAAACAATATTTTTTTACGTAATTATTCTTCGAACAGGAAAAAGTATACAAATAAATGTACTGCTATAACTTTATTATATTTAGTTTTGCCTGAGAATGGGGGAGGGGGGTTAGATATAAAAAAAACAAAACATTGAGATAAATAGAAAAGTTATAATTTAAAATTTGTTCCATTAAAATCGAATTAAAATGCCATAGATATAGCTTTTTAAATTATCCATAAATTCACATAGAACCTATACCGTTGTCTAACCCTATTGATATTTATATAGCTTAAATAAGGCTAATGAACTGGGGCCCCCGGCATCAGAGAAATGGATATTATGAGTTCAGTACCCTTCGGTATTTGAATATGGATAATAATAAAGTATATGTGTACTAAGTTTGGCCAAGATCCATCAATCCATGTAAAAGTCTTTATGGAAAAAATCTACAAATAAACAAACACTCCCTTTGATATATATATACTAGCCAATATACCAGGCGTGGCACGCGATTTGCATTAGGACCCCGATCCCGTAGGACCCCAATCGCATTCTGACCCCGATCCTGGCGCAATCCCGTTTTGCGATCGGATCATCCTCATTGGGATTTTGTTCGAATACGATTTTAGGTCCCATTATATATCCCCGTAGAACAATATAGAACCTTCTGGAACATTCTAGATTAGATTTAATATTCTCCATGAAACGTGTAAATAATTAATTTTCTACATAATTATTTCTCGAATGCGGAATATTTTGCAACTAAATTGTACTGCTATAAGTTAATAGTACATTTAAAATTGAAATAAGGGCCCCGGTGGGGGCCTATTTAATAAAGTACCGTTTTAGTTATGTCAAGATGGGGGTCCCAATAAAATTCATGTAGGTAAATTATAGAGTTAAGATTTAAAATTTGTCCCATTAAAATCGGTTTTAAAAATGCCATAGATATACCTTTTTTAAATTATCGAACTTTCTAGAAAATTATAGATCGGCCTTGCATGGATCGGATATTATTAGTTTTAAATCCACCGATATTTAAATACGGACTAAGAAGGGTAATGTACAAAGCTAGGCCTATATCCATCTATTAACAAAGAAGCTATAGCCTATAGCGGTGTCTAAGCAAATTGATATTTATATTGCTTAGCCTATATAAGGAACAATTAAATGGGGCCGACAGCCCCAGAGGAATGGATATTGCGAGTTCAGTACCCTTCGGTATTTGAATATGGATAATATAGCGCATGCATGGTAAGTTTGGTCAAGATCCATCTATTCGTGCAGGAGTATTAAGCCTATTAATATTATATAGCTTATATAAGAAAAAGTGATAATCTTGAGTATGGATAATCAAGTGTATGTGTACGAAGTTTGTTCAAGATCCATCGACTCGTGTAGGAGTATTGGTTTGTTCATTTTATTTATCTAGCTCATATAAGGAAAAAAAAAACGAATTGGGGGCCCCCGACCCCCAACGGAATGTTATAAAAAGGTATAACCCATTAAGAGTTTCTTCTAGATAATGATGGATATATGTGCCAAGTTTGGTCAAGATCCATTAATCCATGTAAAAGCCTTTGTGGAACAGACAGACAAACACCGCCACAAACTTTCACTTCTTATATTATGATATGATATGATAATATGATACGATATATATAGATATATATATATACATACATATCTATTTATATATATATATATATATATATATATATATATGATATGATTAAATTATGTTTAAATATCAATATTGTCCTATTCAACACAATCGGCATGCCCAGCTTTACAACCAGCTGGAATGCGGTCTAGAATATATTAAGTCTTTCAACATAGCAAAACAAAATTATCTCACATCCCAGACCCCCACCACCGCGCCAGACCCCCACCACCGCGCCAGACCCCCACCACCGCGCCAGACCCCCACCACCACGTCAGTAACTCGCGTTTGTTTTTCCACGCCCCAAGTAGCTGGCGTTTCTCTCTCCCCCCTCTCCCCGCACCAACCTCTCACGCGATCGATCTCAAATTTCACCATTTTTCTAACAAGTGGGAGAATAAAAAAAAAGAAGAAAAGAAGAAAAAAAAAACTGCCAGGAAAAAACAAGACTTTGTGGAAACAATGGAAAAGGGAGGCTACTTTTAAAAAAAATAAATGAGGGTGGGGGGGGGGGAGGGAGGTAACTATGAGCGCTAACCACTCTCATCTGATAACCGTGCAATGGCGGCAAGTTTTCTTCCGATCACGGCATGACATCCACTGTCTCGATACTTTTGGTAGGGATTGGGGGGGGGGAGGGGGATGAACGGGGTGGGGAGGGGAGTGGGCGACACAAGGTGAGCGTCCTGTTTGTCTGATGCGAGATCGACACGGGCATAGTTGTGGCACGTGGATACAGCCGTTTGGACATGTGGCGTGAGGACATACGGTTTGCTGATCTGTGTTGTGATGACGTACATAAGAAGTGTATTTAATAGCCCTCGTTATGGCGTTAAAAAGATGACATGTGTGGATTTTTATGAAGATAATAAGTGTTAAAATTCGTCAATGCATGTGTAGTTAGGAGGAAAGAATTGGATGTCGTATCAAGTATGACCTGTTTGTTTATAGTGTTCACGAAGGACTTCAGGTGAGATCATTGTCTTCTTGATAAAGCAGTGGTGATAGCCAACGGTTTGCATCGGTTAGCGGTAACCGGTTCTAAAATTGATAAAATCTTAGCGAACCGTTTGCTGAATCATCCGACAATCATTTAATTCAAGGTCGCAGCCTATCTTCCAAAGGATTGCTTGCCTTTATAGAACCGGTTTCTGGGAGCTTGCAGCGAGGTAATCTCTAAATACAGTTGTAAACAGTGGTGTAGGAAGTGGGTGCGTTGGGGTCGGAATGCCCCGCTAGGCGCATTTTGTCTTAATATGGAGGCCGGTATTATCGGTTAACTCCTGAATCCAATTATTAGCAGTGGCGTGGCTGAGACCTTGGCCCTTACCTGGCGCCACTAGCCCTAGCTACACCCCTGGGTACCGGCCATTTTGATTCCACTGCCAATTATAATCATAAAAAAAAAGACTATCTCATTGCCTATTTCCACCGTTTAAGAACTATAATTTTGGTATCTAACCATCGACAGTAAGCTAAAAAAAGAAATGTATGACTGAATCGATATTCATGTTGATGAATCCGGTTTGAAAATTCGACGTTGTCATTTATCTAGATATTCGTCATCATTTTGTCTAGATCATCTCATCTCGATCGAGTCAAACTCTCTTGTACATATCACTTCGTTAGTCGGCTCTCAACTGTCACTATGCTGTCACCTTCAAGTGATCAAACTCTCTTATACATATCACTTCGTTAGTCGGCTTCCAACTGTCACTATGCTGTCACCTTCAAGTGATCAAACTCTCTTATACATATTACTTCGTTAGTCGGCTTCCAATTGTCACTATGCTGTCACTTCAAGTGATTTAAACTCTCTTATAATATATCAGGCGGTTATTGCAGTGCAAAAATGCTATAAATATAGATTTTGTCATTTGTAGTTCATACTTCTGGCTGTTGTCTATGATTTTTTAAACCTAATCTTACAACAACAATAACCACAGATAATAAGCCATAATTACACATACGCAGTTATAATCGTACAAATTTAATTATAGGTTATCCACCATCCAATCTCTGAAGAAAACTAAACCGAAACTGTTTGTGCAGACTCATCTAAACAGCCGCTTCCAGACTCATTTAAACACCTGCTTCTAGACTTATCTAAAAAAACTGCTCCTAGACTCATCTAAAAAAACTGCTTCTAGACTCATCTAAAAAAACTGCTTCTAGACTCATCTAAACACCTGCTTCTAGACTGATCTAAACACCTGCTTCTAGACTCTGTAACAAGAATGACTACCTGTGACAACCATCTGTTACAAGAATGACTACCTGTAACAAGAATGACTACCCATAACAAGAATGACTACCTGTAACAAGAATGACTACCCATAACAAGAATGAATACCTGTAACAAGAATGACTACCCATAACAAGAATGACTACCTGTAATAAGAATGACTACCTGTAACAAGAATGACTACCCGTACCAACAACCTGCAAAAAGAATGACAACATGAAATAAGAATGACCACATGTAACAAGAATGACCACCTGTTAAAAGAATGACCACCTGTAACAAGAATGACCACCTGTTACAAGAATGACTACCTCTAACAAGAATGACTACCCCTAACAAGAATAATTACTACCTCTAACAAGAATGACTACCTCTAACAAGAATGACTACCTCTAACAAGAATGACCACATGTAACAATAATGACCACATGTAACAAGAATGACCACATGTAACAAGAATAACAACCTGTAACAAGAATTAACACCTGTAACAAAAATGACCACCTGTAACAAGAATTACCTCCTATAACAAGAATTACCACCTGTAACAAGAATGTCCACTAATAATGTCGAAGGACCACTTGATGAAATGAAAACGCCAATGCTCGATACTTCACATCCTTTATTTGTTTGTTATAAAAACAGCATTAGTTTGAAGGGCATTTCCTCCTAAACTTATAAGGTAGAGTGGATTGTCACGTGAAATTATGGATTTTTTACAAGACCGTGACACATGGGTTTTATTGCTTTTCTACAGCAACACGGGTGTGACATCAGTTTGTAACAGAACACATTTTATCAACAATAGATCATTTTAACCAGGCTTTGACCAATAGTGATATTATTAGAGAATCATTTTTACCAAGCTTGGGCCAATGGTCT
>CAXITT010000081.1:1738699-1774881 GCA_964033795.1 Lymnaea stagnalis
AGGAGAGTACGACGATTTTGTGGGTAGGAGAGTACGACGATTTTGTGGGTAGGAGAGTACGACTTTTTACACGTGAAACAACCAGAAATTTCCACATTGGATTTAAAAGTGCAACGGTTTTATTTTTCATAGACTTAAGATTATCAGATTATTCACAGTGTCATTTCAAGGTGCAATTTTAATTTTAAAAAAAATTATATCTGAAGTTGGAAGTTTTTCGATGAATTTTAAAGATTAACTGTAATAAAACTAGGTAGACATGTTGCAATACATATTTTTAAAAACATTTTTTCATATCCCAAATGTATTTATTTATTAAAAGAAAACAATTTATGTCATACTGTTACGTACCGTTGTATGGTTTTGCAAATTTAATTTTTTTAAAGATTTGGCTCGTGACGCGAACAATATGTAACAAAGAACTGACACTCAGCATACAAAGAAAAAATATAACAAAGATAATGATATTAAAAATATTCAATTCATTTCTATTATAAAATTTATATTACAATGCAAACTCAGATATACATAAATAAAAAAAAAACTATATTAACTTACAGCTAGTGAAACGGTATAGTAATCGAAAGATACATACATTAATATGCTCACAAATAAAGAGTTGAATCTTGTAAGGCTCATAAAGGTATAGTAATTTGTCTCGTGAATAGAAAATCTAGCGAAGCTCGGAAAGCTGTCGGCTTATTTATATCGAATGGAGGTGTTCTAGAAATTGGATCATCCACTAGCATTCTTTAGAACAAATAAAGACTTAAATAACCTTTTCCCATTCAAGAAAGGGGTGGTTTGATAGAGCCTAACACGTTTCATCGGTGACGTCAATATCAAAAGAAAAAGGGTGGGGGGAGAGAAAGTTATGGATTCCACGGCGCTACGTTGAAGCAAAATTAGGTTAACACACATGCTTTTATATATATCACACATAGTATTTAGTCAATTACTTAAATATTTCGACCCATTTTGACAAAGCAGTTGTTTTTAAGTAAATTTGCGATTACTTTAAATCACACCATTAGAATCACAACTAATTATTCTCTAGCTATGTATGGTGTAACGTTGAGTTCAGTAGCGTGCAAACTAAAATTCCGAACACGTGCACTAAATGAGATCTTAAGAATACCGCAAGTACGTTTGGTGTGTACAATATACGTTCTGAATTACGGATACAGTCTCAATTTAGAAAAGATGTATTAAATCTGTGGTGTAAAAGGTGTGGACCATTAGATTATTCATATAGTTTGGGGCGTGAAAGAAATGAGCAGGGCACATATCTGGGGTGTTGGTGGTGGGGGGAGGGGGTATCACCAATTGGGACACCTTTAAAGTGCATTACTTGAATGCATGGAGATGGGAAGTTGACACATTGCAGCCGCCATTATGCGCGGGTTATTTCTTCTTTTAATAATAATAATGGGTCATTTTTTAAATTTAAAATTCATATACATCAAATATTACTCTCTCTTTACTGTCTCAAATAAAGCCGATATTGAATGAAAAAAAGTGATTGGGGAGGGGGCAATGCTTAGGATGTATCATGATGATATGATATCTATGCACTTTATAAAGATAAAACTATAGGCCACACAATTCTCAATATAGCCCTCGTCTTTATCGATCCTCTGTTGCGCAGTCGAACAGCTGTCTGTGGCGCAAAAAAAGAAGTGATGTTTTTGAATTAATTCGTCTCACGTGATCAAAGCCCGTGGGGGTGGAGGGTGGAAATCATTTCGGGGCTGCGCCTTCGGTCCAATTTATTTTCTTTATATGGCTTATTTTCTGTTTAATATGAAGGCATTCTGTTAATTAGTGGTGGCAAAATCATGGCACGTCAAGGGTGGCACAAACTCTAGCTCCTTCACAGATTCATGCTGTTTACAGCGATGGGCAAGAAGTGGAGCTTTAAAAAATTAATCATGGAGAAAATACTCATGTCAAGTTGAACAGAAGTGGGGACACAAAGGAATGCCTGGCGCAGCAACTGTCGCTCGCTCTTGCAACATGGTTTTTTTAAAGCTCCACTTCCCGAAGTCATAAGAGGTAATGGCCAGGTCACAAGAGATCATAGCCACGTCACAAGTGAGCATAGCGACGTCACAAGAGAGCATAGCCACGTCACAAGAGATCATAGCCACGTCACAAGAGAGCATAGAAACGTCATACGAGAGCATAGCCAAGTCAAAAGAGATCATATCTACGTCACAACAGATCACAGCAAAGCTTAACGATCATGAAAAAACATCTTGCTAAATTTATTTTGAGACGGCAAAACGGAGAGGCAATTGTAAGATCTTTCCTGACGGTTAGACAAAGTCAAATAATGTAATTTTTAAAACAATTTTATGTTACTTTGATGTTTTTTTTTAAGTCATAAAACTGTGTAAAACCTCAGACCTGTATACACAAAGTACATGAAGCACACGATATTGGGATTGTGTAAAACCTCAGACCTGTATACACAAAGTACATGAAGCACACGATATTGGGATTGTGTAAAACCTCAGACGTGTATACACAAAGTACATGAAGCACACGATATTGGGATACAAATAAAACAAACATTTTTACAAATTTGAACTTCCTAATTACATCTTGAATGTAAGAATGTTTTATTTTTTCTTTCTCTTCTATATAGCTGTACTACTCTGGTTGCTGCGTTTGCTACAGAGAAGGCTTTTGGCCGATATGTCTGTTGTTTTGTTGTATTCATAATCTTTCCCAAATTGTGTGTGTTTTTTTCCCCCTACTAGCTTATTCGCAGCACAAACAAATTTTCAAACATCACTAAAATCTGTATAAAGCCAAACTGGCAACACGTTAAGCAATTGTGTTTTTAAAATATAAAAAAACGATGACATCATTACAACAGTTTAAACCCGTTTAAAGCACGTATTGTCTCGGCCACATCAGGTCACGCCAGGAGATATGGAAAAGTAATTTGTGCTGGACGCGGCCCGAGATCTGGAACTTTTCAATAAACATTTTTTAGAGTTAAAATTGATCAAGAAATCCCTGGTTAAAGCGCTGAAAGGCTCTTTATCAGTTTAACCAGAAAATTAATTGCTAGCGGGGAGGGGGGATAGCTCTGATGGAGATATAATACTAAAATAGAGGGGTTGAGTCAAATGTAGTGTTTGAAAGAGGTCACGTGATGAGATATTTAGGTGTAAATCTGGAGCGGATGACAATGTGACATCTATAACGGTGATTAGAAAATGACGTTAATCTAACGAGACATTTAACCATGACTTATTTCAACAATGCATTTTTTAAAAAAATCTGAAGTATCCAAAGATCTTTTAATAACGTTATCCAATCCATGTTTATGTCATGTAAAGCTATCATATCCAAACTATTCTGAGAAAACGTGTAACGTGTGCAATTGTAGCACATTTGCCGAGGTGGACATTTTGATGTCAGTGACATTTGTGTCCAGCCGTCTTGTAGTCAGACACGTCATGTATCATGACACAAGGAAAGAGTGGGCGGTATGACATTGATGCAATAAAAATTCCGAAAATCCCTACGACGTGGAACGCATACACAGAACAATGAGACACGAGCAACACTGCTGGTCATCTACTGCTGGTCATCTACTGCTGGTCATCTACTGCTGGTCATCTACTGCTGGTTATCCACTGCTGGTCATCTACTGCTGGTCACCAATGCTGGTCACCCACTGCTGGTCATCTACTGCTGGTCATCTACTGCTGGTCACCCACTGCTCATCATCCACTGCTGGTCACCCACTGCTGGTCATCTACTGCTGGTTATCTACTGCTGGTCATCTACTGCTGGTCATCCACTGCGGATCATCCACTGCTGGTCATCCACTGCACCCCCGTCTCAAATAGGCATCTACTAGGCAAGGACGAGAGGGTGAGACTGACGAATTGAGCACATGTCCCTCACTTTAAACAAATTACATCTTAAGTCAAGATTACTATAACTTGAACACTCACATTTCCTTTGGACAGCCCTGGACATTTCAAGGTTACACCTTTACAAAAAAATAAATAAATAAATAAAAATGAAAAACCTGAAAGTGAGGAAAAATGTGTGAGCAAACAAAATAATAAGATGACATCATCATTTTTCTTTTAAATTCTAACATACCGTCTCTTTACTTCTTATTTCATCTGTTGTAATTGTTCCGTTATGGATTTGTAGTTTTGTAGTTAAACACGTGATATCTTTTGGCGCATCCATCAATAAGTCGATAATCCTTCATTGTCAGACTAAGCTGGGATAAAAATCCCAATCCATTAATCTTCTTGGCTTAAGCCCCCCTAGCACACACGCCTGAGAACAATTCCCCTCTCCCAAGTTGTCACCATGACCGATAAATATCTGATCTTTCTCAGGGGTTTTATATCCCTTTTGACGTGTCTCAGCAATGACGTAAGCTTAGCTCAGACTCAAGCTCCAGATGTATAAAATAACGTATTTTCTGAGCTCAAATTTAAGATATTATTTTTTGAGGAGGTCTCAGCTCATATATTAGTTTATCCATAAGTTCTCGTCTAAGCTGGCTTGTCATCACACACATCTTGGCGTAGCATAAGATATGGGCTTACATTTAAAACCGCATATTATTTTACACATAAACTACCATCTTAGCTCGTGTCTTAAGCTCACACATCAGCACACATATCAGCACACATGCCAGGGGAAATTTTAGCTCAAATATAATCTTACCTTTAAGCTTTCATACTATCCCAATTCTCATCTTACCCATAAGCCTACATTTTGCTGACATATTGGCTCACAGCTTGTTTCCAATCTAAGAATCTTAGACACCACAATGCTACCTACCCAAACCATTCCAATACAGTGCTACATTTTTTTTAATCCATTATCCAGGACTTATATTGAACGCAGATTTATGAACAAAGCAGCATTTACATATCATGGAAATCTATCTAGCGTGTGGTAACCACACAAATGTGTTTAAACGCCCACTCTGATAATTGCGCACCAAGATTAGAAGAAGAAGAATTCTACATAAATGCCCCGGATTGAATCCCCCCCCCCCATGAGGACATGTCTATTTAATAATGCCAAGAGTGCGTTCTAATATTCGGTTACAAAGGTTCTGTGATCTATCAGACGATGTTTTTTTTCTTCTGATGGCGTCCACGTGCCAAGGTCGATGATGGAAAGGAAAATGAAAAGAGTTAAGCTGATCTCAAGTTTGCGTGAGCATCGCTCAAAAGTGTTTGTGACCAGCCTAATAAGTTCTTTCTTTGTGACCAGCCTAATAAGTTCTTTCTTTGTGACCAGCCTAATAAGTTCTTTCTTTGTGACCAGCCTAATAAGTTCTTTCTTTGTGACCAGCCTAATAAGTTCTTTCTTTGTGACCAGCCTAATAAGTTCTTTCCTTGCTGTCAGAGTCTAGAACTTGCTTTATAATTGAGTGGGGACTTTTTATTTTAGAATTTATTTTTTCACTTAAAATCCAGGCTGTTGACCTCAACTGTTTTCCTTTTTCTGGTTTATTTTTGAGTGTCAAACACGAACAGTGTAAAACTTGCTTCCAATTTACATGCAATAATATATAAACAATGTGTATAACTTATTTCAAAACGTACATGTACTAATAGATAAGCTCACTTTGTCACAACGCTCTTCAAATCTCATTATTTTGTTGTGTTTAGTTTAATATTTTCTTTATTTCTATCCATCTCTCCATTGTTTTTCTTTATTTCCTTTTTGTGTCCTTTTTCTCTTCCTTTTCTTTCTTTCATTCCTTCTTTCTTTCTTCTTTACTTAGTTTCTTTCCGTCTTTAAATTTGTGCATTTCTTTCTACCCTTTTCACTTTCTTTTTCTATCTCTCTTTCTTTCTCACTTTCTTTCTTGCGCTATAATGTTCCCTCTAACTTTCCTTCTCAGTCTCATTATCTCTTTCTCCCTCCCTCTCCTGTCCCTCTCTCTCTCTCTCTTTCTCTCTCTTTCTCTCTCTCTCTCTTTCTCGTTATCTCCCTTTCTCTCTCTCTCTCTCTCTCTCTCTCTCTCTTTCTCTCTCTCTTTCTCTGCATTACTATGAAACACATCAAAGCTGACATCTTGAATGCAGTTAGTGCACAAATCCACTTTAAGATCTCAAGTTACAAGAAGCAGGACAAAAAGGAGCTAATGCTTCTTTTCTCACAACGTCCAACGAATTGTCAGTGAATTGATTTAGCATAACACCTACATGTAAACACTTTATATGTCACAGGAGCGCACGGCCTGTAAGCGTAATTAAAGATTTTGACATTTCACGGCCTGGAAGTGCAATCAAAGATTGTGACATTTCACGGCCTGGAAGTGCAATCAAAGATTGTGACATTTCACGGCCTGGAAGTGCAATCAAAGATTGTGAAGTTTCACATCGTGTAAGTGTAATCAAAGATTGTGACATTGCACGGCCTGTAAGTGTAATCAAAGATTGTGATATTGCACGGCATGTAAGTGTGATCAAAGATTGTGATATTGTTACTGCTGACGAAGCGAATCGACGAACACTCTGGCCAATAACTATTTAAAGATAATTTCTCAAGGCTTCAAGAACTTAGTTGCTCTCAAAGGTTTGGGATTTTTAACTCTAATTATTTCATCTAAGGACAACGAGTACTGGTTATAAGAGATACGATTATTTAATTGATCAAAATTAAGGGAAATGCGTTTTGATCAAACTGTAAACATTTCTTTCCTGCAAATGGATACATTTTATAGATCTTTTCAGTGAGTAGCAGCGGTCAAGGATGTTATATTATTGTCATCTAACTTTGATTGAAATTGAATACAAATATTTTATTTGAAAATTCAATTTTTATTGATGCATTTTTTTTTAATTTTTTTTTTTTTGTTTGCTGGCATCCGTCCGTCACAATGTGACGATGGAGTGGGCTTCGTAGGACGAAATCCACATAGCCTGGGATTATTATACTTGAAGGATTATAAGCTGGTTCCCAACAGCAAATCGCCTCTCTCCACGCCGCTGGGTAACCCAAGGGAACATCATTGGATGATACAGCTTGGCACCAGTGACGTCGCAGGAGTTTTCGGAATGTTTCATTGTATCAATGTTATCCGCCTTTCGGGACTCCATCTCCGGGTTTGATTTCAGAGTTTCCTTCTCATAGAGGGGTTGCCGTCCAAGGTTAACGAGTCCCATCTACCCGGGGTGCTGGTGGTGTTTTTATTGATGCATTTATATTGGTGAAAATCAACTTTTTTGTGTGTGATCATTGTAATACATTGAGAAGGAGAGCAATGTGATAAATGTGGGGGAAAATAAAATTCTAGCGAGAGACCATTAGTAAAGATTTCGGAATCCGTTCGTCTAGACAAGAGAAAGATGATGGTGTGGTTTCGCTTTAAGTAGCGACTCCAAGAGTGTATGTGGAATGGCTATGTATGGTAGATGAGCAGTTTCCGTGTTAGCAGATCCCATTTTAACTCGTGAAACCAAGAGAACATCATATAGACGATACAGCTTGGCATAAGGGGAGTTGCTGGAATTGTCAGATTCGTCATTAAGTATTATGAATTCCATTTCCAAAAACTTTTCTGCCCGTGTTCGATCCCGTAGCCTTAATAATTGGGGTTGTAGCACCAAGGCGTGGAGGGTTGTAGTCACAAGGTAGTGGATGATTGTAGCCACAAGGTAGTGGAGGATTGCAGCTCAAGGCAGTGGAGGGCTGTAGCCAAAAGGTAGTGGAGGATTGTTGCCACCAGGCAGTGGTGGATTGTAGCCACAAGGCAGTGGAGGATTGTTGCCACATGGCAGGCGAGGGTTGTAGCAACAAGGCATTGCAGAGGGTTGTATCCATATGGCTGGGGAGGGTTGTAGCAACAATACAGTGGAGGGTGGTAGCCACAATGTAACACCATGTTGTAGCCACAAGGCAGTGGAGATTTGTAGCCACAGGTCAGCGAAGGGTTGTAGTCACAAGACGGTGGATGCTTGGAGCTACACAATCCGAGTTTAACCAGTCCCATCTACTTGATAATAAAGGTTCATTGGCAAGACATACTTATATTAAAGACTCCCACTCACAACTAGACATTGTTTCTAGATGACTCCAGAGGGTTGCGTGTATGCCATCGAATCGTGTGATGTATTGGACGCTGAATTCTCTGATAACATCTGAAATGACCCTTGCACAAATTCAGATAACTCGTCCAGTGTTTGAGGAATAAGCTGAAAGAATTAACTGCCTGGATCACTTTTCAGTTCAGATCAAAATAAAATTGTTGGTCAAGTGTGAGGTGTGTGTTTGTATGTTTGTCTGTGTGTGTCTGTGTGGACGGGGTGTGTGTTTGTATGTTTGTCTGTGTGTGTCTGTGTGGACGGGGTGTGTGTATGTATATTTGTCTTTGTGTGTCTGTGTGAACGGTGTGTGTGTGTTTGTATGTTTGTCTGTTTGTGTCTGTGCGGACGGGGTGTGTGTTTGTATGTTTGTCTGTGTGTGTCTGTGTGGATGGGGTGTGTGTTTGTATGTTTGTCTGTGTGTGTCTGTGTGGACGGGTGTGTGTTTGTATGTTTGTCTGTGTATGTCTGTGTGGACGGGTGTGTGTTCATTTGAGGGAGAAGCGGTGGGATTTGATTAATCTCTGAGACTATGAGACCATGAGACTATGAAGGCCTACATTACAATTACAATTTTAATTTTATGTTTAAAAATATTCATAGCTCTTTTTGGATGGACGTTGTCTAGAGAAAATGTAGATGTGCACCTCCATAACTCAACCCAACATTCCCTTGATTTAAACATACTCTTTGATGTCCTAGATCCTCCGACATTGAGCACGACCTATAATTCGCTTAAAGAACATGTTCTGATAAATCAACTCAAAGTGATGCCCCTTTATCATTTGCTGTGTGCAGCATACGTAATGTATTGCCATTAAAACAGAGAGATTTGCATCTTGATATAGATTGATGTTCTTGTTTTTTTGATAGGACACCCCCCGTCATAAATGACGGAAATATACAATTTCTCTAAAACATTATGTGATGAATTTACTGACATATTCTCTGATACACTATCTGTCCAGTGGCGTAGCTAGGGATGATGCCACACAGGGCGAAACAAGCTTTTTGTCGATCCCTTCCAAGAAAAAAACTATGAGGTTGGTCGAAAACGCAACCGCTGTGAATGAAAAAAAAAAAATGTTGTGGCCGGGGGGGGGGGGGGTGTTTGCATCCGCCCGTTCTGCGCAACTGTGCCTGACACATTCCGAAACGCATTTTCTTTCCCATTCTTTAAAAAAGTTAACATCTACTGAATATATAGTATTGTTACACACTCTTAAATATATATATAATAAAGAGCATCTAGATCTATCCCCGTGTCATACAAACATATCACATTTATTAAAATCCCACCCCACACACATTCAGATATTATTATTATACAATTTATTTTGCTCTTCATCTCTTCAATTCGATACTGCATCCGCCTCTTACGCTCTACGCTCTTACCGACTGGAGAGCTGTTTCTTTGATCACATGCGGCAACGCCAATATCACAGATGCGCCAATGACTTATAAAATACCCCAACTTCAACGGTTTAAATGACCCCAGTTTAATGGTTTGGAGGATGTCAGCTTTTATGTTTTGGATGACCTTAACTTCAATGGTTTGGATGACCTCAGCTTCAATGGTTTGGATGACCTCAACTTCAATGGTTTGGATGATCTCAGCTTCAATGGTTTGGATGACCTCAGCTTCAACGGTTTTGATGACCACAGCTTCAACGGTTTGGATACCTCAGCTTAAACAGATTGGATGACCTCAGCTTCGATGGTTTGGATGACCTGAGCTTCAACGGTTTGGATGACCTCAGCTTCAGTGGTTCCATATGTTATTTATTTTGTCTCCTATTTTTAAGGTTATATTTAATTTTTTCTTTAGGAACCTAATTATTAAGCGTCTTCCCCAACAACACCCAGGAATCTATCTTTAGCCTTGCTATTTTCTCCTTATACTTCTCCCACTCCCTCTTTATGACCTTTCCCTCGTCCCTTTCGTTCTCCCAGGTCACCGACAACGGAGTGATGTTGGGTAGTTAACATTGTTCCCCATCAGTGTCAAGCACGCCATTATTGTGCGTAGGCCTTAATACGTTGGGTTCTCAGACCATTGGGCTCTAGCCTCGGAGGTTTTTTTTTTGTGGGGGTCGGTGGCTGAGACAGTTGAGTTTTTAAAAAGTGATTTAAAGCGATAGTAATTTTGAATCGATGTCGTCGCCTTTGAATGTTATCATAAATCTTCCTATTGTTTCTACACATCTGCATATTGTTTCTAAACATCTGCATATTGTTTCTACACATCTTCCTATTGTATCTACACATCTTCCTATTGTTTCTACACATCTTCCTATTGTTTCTACACATATCCATATTGTTTCTACACATCTTCATATTGTTTCTACACATCTGCATATTGTTTCTACACATCTTCCTATTGTTTCTACACATCTCCCTATTGTTTATACACATCTCCCTATTGTTTCTACACATCTTCCTATTGTTTCTACACATCTCCCTATTGTTTCTACACATCTCCCTATTGTTTCTACACATCTTCCTATTGTTTCTACACATATTCCTATTGTGTCTACATATCTGCCTATTGTTTCTTCACATCTTCCTATTGTTTCTACAATCGTCCTATTGTGTCTACACATCTGCCTATTGTTTCTACACATCTACCTAATGTGTCTACACATTTCTGTGAAAGGGTGAGTTCATAGCTCACTCGTTTTAAAAACCTAAAAAGTCTGATACAGCATTGAGAATGACAAGAAGCTAGAAACAAATTAAACTCATCCATGAATTTTGAAGCTTGTCAACGCGTTACAATATCAATTACTCCTATAACTGTGTCATAAGTTGCTTTGTAGGACGTGCTACGTCACATTTCCCCCGTGCTGCCAATATAGAGACACCACGTTCTTATTGGGCGTGGCCTATTTTCTTTCATCTTAGCGTGTTTACTGCAGATACCAACTAAAATAACTAATATGTTTTAATAGAATTTTGGGGAAACTTCGATAGACTAGAAAGATCAAAATGTAGAAGACATTTCAAGGAGCGTTGGTTCTACCGACGCATAGAAATAAAAGAGGATTCAGAGTTTCATCGAGGGAGATTGATGGATTGATAGATATTTTAACTTTTCGAGACCAGTGTATTATTCTTTGTGTACTCATATGTGTTTATTCGCATTCATCATTGTACCTTATTTTTTGTGGCACTTTGTACTAACTGTGTACCGGTACAAGACATTCTCATACTCTATAAGTTGATGATTTGTAATTATATTTCTTTTGTTTGTAACTATATTAATACTTAAATAAATCTTATTAATTGTAATTAGTACTGTTTTGAGTGTCGTATTTTTGCTATTGTATTTCTCTGTGGTATCGTCCTTTTTTATGTATGCACTGTTTGAACGAGACATAAAATTAAAATAAGAGATTAAGTTCTCATTATAGAAGGCAGTGCATAACATAAGTAAAACAAGATTTTGAGTTATAACACGCTGCAAACAATCTATATGTGATGCGTTTTCTGTTTACAATATGATAAAGAAATTTTAAAATTCACGAGTGTCGCGGATAACTTTTTTTCTATGAAATGGGCCACGAATAAAAAAAAATATTGACCTTAATCAAACCTGTAGCATATAATCCCAAGACTGGACTAGTCTCAACCCCGTAACTCAATAACTGGACCAGTTTCAAACCTGTAACTCAAAGACTGGACTAGTCTCAAACCCGTAACTCACCACTGGACTAGTCTCACACCCGTAACTCAAAGACTGGATTAGTCTCAAACCCGTAACTCAAAGACTGGATTAGTCTCAAACCCGTAACTCAAAGACTGGATTAGTCTCAAACCCGTATCTCAAAGACTGGATTAGTCTCAAACCCGTAACTCAAAGACTGGATTAGTCTCAAACCCGTAACTCAAAGACTGGATTAGTTTCAAACCGGAATTCAAAGACTAGACCAGTCTCAAGCCCGTAACTCAAAGACTGGATTAGTCTCAAACCCGTAACTAACCACTGGACTTGTCTCAAACCCGTAACTCAATGACTGGACTAGTCTAAAACCCGTAGCTCAAAGACTGGACTAGTCTCTGTAATAGCCTGCGTATTGAACTAGTTCGAGCTGTTCTATGCCATGTTTGGATCTCCAGCTACTAAAGAACTTTTCCCCCATCATCCCTTCATCTAAGTCTACGTCTGCTTTCCTCTATGAGCCGTTTCCCTCTGGGGTTTTGGTGGTGCATCCTCTTCCCTCTTCTGTCATCTGGCATTCTTTCTAAGTGTCCAGCCCAGCGTAGCCTGCCCTTTTTCAATTTCTGCTACTATCGTGGGATCCTGATATAAACGGTGCAATTCAGGATTGGTTGGTATTCTCCATCCATATTCATCCTTTGTTGGTTTGTATATTTTTGGAGATTTTTTCCTCTCCCATTTGTTCTTCAGGTTTTCTGCTGATTTTGTTTCACTCATATATTTGACAACTGGTCTGATTACATTGTTGTTTATAGTTTTCTCTCTTTTTCTTCTAATGTTTTTTACGTTTGAATATTTTGTGACGACTGAATTATGCCCTTTTTCCGGCCGATTTGATTTCTATGATTTCTGTTAGTAATTTTTTTTTTTTTCACCCATTAAAGATCCTAGGTCTTTGCATTGATTTACTTTTTAATTAGTGTGGTTTCTAATGTTAATGGTTTCATCTGTCTGTTCTTCTCTTATCATAGTCATGTATTTTGTTTTTTTGTTGTCAACTTCCAGTCCTGCTTTTAGTGATGCGTCTTTTAATTTTTTTTTTTAAAAAGCTTTGTATATGCTTTTACTAACTGTCCTTAACAATGCTACGTCTTCCGCATAGGCAAGATACTGAAGAGGTTGAATGTAGAGATTGCCTATTGGTCGTGGGTCTTGGGTTTCCCTCAGAAAGTATCCAGTTATTCTGCAGGCTTCAATATGTATCTTTCTTATAACTCTTTGCAATGTTAAGTTAAATATCATCCAAGACAGTGAGTCTCCTTGTCTTAGGTCTTGTCCAATCTGAAATTCCTTTGAATTTTCACCTTAAATCTTGATTATGCTTTTTGAGTTGTTTAATCATTACATGCATCAGTCTTGTCAGGTTGTTAGGTATGCCAAACTTTTGCAGAGTCTCTTGATATAGTGATTTTCTTTTGATGCCGTTATATGCCATATTCTGAGTTTGTGTACTGGGATATTATATTCGTAACATATCAATAATAGGCATGTAAGTTAATGTAATGTTTATTTCTGTTTATATTTGATTTTGTATTTTTATCTCAACTTAACAATATAATTAAATTGAATATTGTTAACATTGTTAGCGTTGGTGTCGGTTTTCTATCTTTACCTGTTTTCAGTCCTTTATTACGTATTGTTCATCTACCAAGCCAATATTAAAACAGATTAAATTTTAAGAACCACATAGCGCTTCGCAACCTCTCCAAACTGTAACTGTAACTCAAAGATT
Source organism: Lymnaea stagnalis (assembly GCA_964033795.1). NCBI lineage: Eukaryota > Metazoa > Mollusca > Gastropoda > Lymnaeidae > Lymnaea > Lymnaea stagnalis. The sequence continues at coordinate 1,752,246 of CAXITT010000081.1, forward strand.
GGTCTAGTCTCAAACATTTAACTGTAACTCAAAGATTGGTCTAGTCTCAAACATTTAACTGTAACTCAAAGATTGGTCTAGTCTCAAACATTTAACTGTAACTCAAAGATTGGTCTAGTCTCAAACATTTTACTTTAACTCAAAGATTGGTCTAGTCTCAAACATTTTACTGTAACTCAAAGATTGGTCTAGTCTCAAACATTTAACTATAACTCAAAGATTGGTCTAGTCTCAAACATTTAACTGTAACTCAAAGGCCAGAATACTCTCAAACACGTAACTTAAAGGCCAGGCTAGTCTCAAACCCGTAACTGTAACTCAAAGACCGGAATACTCTCAAACATGTAACTTAAATACCAGGCTAATCGCATACATTAACTTAAAGACCAGGCTATAACTCCTATTACAATGACCTTTGCTCCCAATGACCTTTGCTCCCAAGTGTTTTCATTTTTCTTTGCAACAAACACAGCAACCACCCCCCCCATTTTCAATCCCCAAACATGGCCTGTATCCGCCTTTGAAACATTCTTTCCCCAGACCATCTTTTCAAAACCATTTCTCGGCTGTTATTCTACATTTATTCTCCGGGCATCTTATGTTTCTTTCATCGAATTTCTTTTGTTTTTTCTTTTTGTTTTTATCAGCAACGTTATTACATTGGGGATGTTGATGTTGGCGATGCAACTTGAGGAGCAGAAACTTGCGAGAGGAAAAGAGAGTAGCTCAAGGGAACGCCTCTGTACCTGAATAGATTCTGCGCATTTCAAGATTAGCGTCCACTCTAGATGGGTAGACCTTATTGCTGTCTCACTTGTTCTGCTGTCAGCTTTACTGATCTCAACACAGATGCATCAGCTACAAAACAGAAGTGCCACACAGCCATGCGGCCAAGCCTTGACATGTACATATGTGTACAGTGTCTTACCGTCACGCAATAATCTGTACAAGTAAATATCGGTACAGAGTTCTACAGTCACGCAATAATCTGTACAAGTAAATATCGGTACAGAGTTCTACAGTCACGCAATAATCTGTACAAGTAAATATCGGTACAGAGTTCTACACTCACGCAATAATCTGTACAAGTAAATATCGGTACAGAGTTCTACACTCATGCAACAATCTGTACATGTACACACTGCACAGAGCTCTACAGTCACGCATCGATCTGTACATGTACACATTGGTACAGAGCTCTACTGTCACGAATTGATATGTGCACATAGGTACATCGTAGTACCTTGACATTCCAGCGCCATCCTTCTGTGGCCAGCCATGTGTTACAACTGCGGATTATTTTGTAGTCTATTGCGGGGGACTTTGATCACGTGACCGTCGAACATTGACCATCATGGACACGGCCACGTCACTCTGCAATAATCAAACCTCATTTCGTCTGTAGTTACCGCACATCGCCATTAAAGCACGCTAAACGGGGATTTACTTTAGTAGCAGACATCCTTGACATGGATTCTGAAGGTGAGTAGTCAAAGCTTTACACTTTTCTATTGTTATTTTTTATGTCAATAATTTATATCTTCGTTTTTACCTATTTACAATCATTGATTTAAAACATTACAATTGATTACTTCCTTCACCCATACACTCAACAAAATTCCTACCGTTGCCTTAACTTTAGTTGATAAATTCCTGCTCGAAAAGGATTTCACACAAGAAGTTGCTGACAAAAGTTGTATTATTTTATATTTCTGTTATAATTATGTTATATTTGACATTGATTCATTTCAAGTGGATTGATAGATCAGTGGAAAACATATCTTATTAATTCTGATGTTCATTTCGATCGTGTGGACAGGTAAAAAAAAATATATATATATGAAAAAGCCTGTTTTAGCATCAGCCATCGATATTTTCTAACCTCACCTGGTCTTTCTAGAAATAATGATATGCTTTTTTAGGAATAATGATCGTCAAGTTTTTAACAGCGACAAAGATAGCGTTATTTAATGGTAGGATGATATGTCCATTTTGTTCTCACTCTTAGGCTAATACGTTTTTAATATCCGATGTTATTGCTTAGTGTTTAATACCGTGGTATAATCTAGTACGGAATATATAGCGCTATACACCATGTTATAATCAGGTAAAGCGCTAAATACCATGGTGCACTAGCTCTGTATGGATTACATTCGATAAAGTTAACAAAATATATTTTTTTTAATGTTAAGATATAATATTTCCAAAAAAAAATTTACAACTCATTCTAGGGTATGTGTCTTCACATACAAAAATATTTATAAAATATATTTATTTTAAAAGGAAACACACATGCAAAAAAAACAACAAAAAAAGGCAAATCACCACACAAGACTAAACGATTCTAGCACGAACTCTGATCAAAAACAAAACTGCGTTCCATGCCATGTAAAAAAAAAATGACTTCATTAATAAAAACCAAACCAGGAAGTTGATCCAGTAAATCTCGACAGCAAAACACCGTCAAGGGACAAGTCAAATATTTCAAAACATTAACCAAAAAAAAAAAACAACAAAAAAAAACACAGCAACGAAAAAAACGACGCTCGAAATTGCTATGTTCCTAATACCGAATGGTTAGCGTGAAATGACATGGTATATCCTTGTGGCGTATGATTAGCAATCAATACCATGGTATATTATGGTGACATGTGCACTTGCTCTTTGACTAAATGCCATCCAGGGCGAAATCCCCCCTCCCCCCCAATTCGCCACCTAAAGCACAGATCCCTTATATAATGTTAAACATAAACACCAAAAGTCCCGTCAGTGGTCGTCACCCCAGATACGCCACTGAACATATGGGGTTCAAGCTCAGGAAAATATATAATTTCCGGGCGGAAAAAGAGCAAGCAGATTGGCTCCACTTTCAAACAATGGTGTCTGTCACAGTTCGGAAATTTAAACATTTCATGTATTGCATGACGGTACTGTGGGTTGAAAAGTAAGTAATTATTCAGATTTAAAGTAAACTATTTTATACATATATATATATAATTCGCCAGCAAAGGTCAAACAAGACGGGTCTAACAAGACGCTATAACGCCAGAGTGTGGTTCAATAATGAGTTCACTAGCTCACAAAATATAATTCCCGACAACTGCGCTATACATGATACATATATTTTTTGTAACGCAATTGCGTTTGGTACGTAATATTTTCTTTTCTGTAAATGAAATCGTCTCAATTTAAGTATTGTGTAAAAAAATATTCGGTTTAAAAGTGGTTGGCGCATGAGAATTTTAAAATAGTTCATGGGCGTGAAATAAAAAGTGTGCAGTGACGTATCATGGGGGAAGGGGTGTAGCAAAAATACGGATTCTTCATGTTTTGTCAAGTAACTTTAGTGTATGATTGGAAGTTCACGCATTGCTGTCGCCAATATACTGTCTAGTATATATTATTCTGGGTCTATTTAGGCACTATTACTCAATTTACCGGAATTAATGTTAAAAACAACAAATAATAATTTGGAACCAACCAGAAATAGTAAAATTAGGCGGCAATAACGTTAAATTATTTTGATTTACCACATACAATATAGTAGTGCCACATAGTAGTAACATATATTAGTGCCATATATCAGTGCTATTTATAAGTGCTATATATTAGTGACATATTTTATTAATGCCATATATTAGTGCCATATATTAGTGCCTTATACTAGTGCCATAAATGAGTGCCATAAATTAGTGCAAAAAATTAGTGCCATATAATAAATTAGTGCCATATATTAGTGCCATTCATTAGTACCATATGATTTAGTAGTGCCATATATTAGTGCCATATATTAGTGCCATATATTAGTGCCATAAATTATTATTAGTGCACTATTTTAGTGTCATACATTAGCTCAATACATTAGTGCCATATGTTAGTGCCACATATTAGTGCCATATATTATTATTAGTGCAATATTTTAGTGCCATATATTAGTGCCATATTTTAGTGCAATACATTAGTTCCATATATTAGTCCCCTATATTAGTACCATATAATATATTAATAATAATAATAATAATAATAAAGTTCATTTCAAAAACACGCTTCATCCCCAAAGGCTCGAAGCGCGGTACAAAGTCAACAAAAAACAAATCTATAGTTTACCACATTTAAAACAAACGCAACACGACAAAAAACAAGCATACAATGGCAAAGTCTTTCTAGCCATTTCAACCATAAGCAACACAGCCATTATGCATTAACTGGAAAATAATGTTGACAATCATCCCAGAAGGTGTTTGCGAAATAGATGTGTCTTTAAATCGGTTTTATTAGTGCCATATATTATTGCAATACATTAGTGCCATATAATATATTAGTGCCATATATTAGTGTCATTTTAGTGCCATATATTAGTGCTATATATAAGTGCCATCTATTAGTGCAATATATTTGTTTCATATACTAGTGCTGTATTAATTATAATGTTCATATTGTGGTATACCCCAGCCCCGATCGATTAAGATATTACTAACAGTGTTGTCAATGAATAAGAACATCAGGTATATTATCACTATAGATGACATCTGTTGTCATTGTACAACATCCAACCCTTTTTACCAGACGATGTCATTTTTGTATCCATGATGTTAAAACCATTTCTATTTTATTCTATGACCAGATTACTTGATGGGTTTATTTATTTTCTTCTATTCACTCCTTTCTCTCACTATTCCGCAAAGGAGTATTTTATTTATTGCTAGAAAAAGAATAAAAAAGTTAGAATTCAGATAAATACACAACTCCATTATCTTGACCGAAATGTTTTTTATTAAATTTTAAAAAAATCGAATGTCATAGCTATTGATTTATTCAACAAAATGTTCTGTTAGGAAAGTACTCTGCTATTCAAGAACGGAGAATCTGGGTTTCATTGTCTGGTCAGATTTGATTTAAACTTCTCCCTTGTGTTGCCAGGGAATATCTCTTAAATGGGAAAATCAATTCAATTAAAATTTGCCTTCGCTACACAAAAAATGTGAATGGGTCCCTAAAAATGTTCGCTATTGAAGTATGTTGCCGTCAAACTACAACAAATGAATTTTTGTCTTGTGATTTTTTTATAACGTATCTGTCTCAATCTCTTATTGATGTAGACTGACACATAGCGACCTGTCTCAATCTCTTATTGATGTAGACTGACACATAGCGACCTGTCTCAATCTCTTATTGATGTAGACTGACACATAGCGACCTGTCTCAATCTCTTATTGATGTAGACTGACACATAGCGACCTGTCTCAATCTCTTATTGATGTAGACTGACACATAGCGACCTGTCTCAATCTCTTATTGATGTAGACTGACACATAGCGACCTGTCTCAATCTCTTATTGATGTAGACTGACACATAGCGACCTGTCTCAATCTCTTATTGATGTAGACTGACACATAGCGACCTGTCTCAATCTCTTATTGATGTAGACTGACACATAGCGACCTATGTAAAACACTGTATGTCACCATTGCCGGCAGCAAAACTGTAGATCCGCATGCGCCTTGAAATGAATGAATGTGTCTCATGAATGAACGAATGTGTCTCATGAATGAACGAATGTGTCTCATGAATGAACGAATGTGTCTCATGAATGAACGAATGTGTCTCATGAATGAACGAATGTGTCTCATGAATGAACGAATGTGTCTCATGAATGAACGAATGTGTCTCATGAATGAACGAATGTGTCTCATGAATGAACGAATGTGTCTCATGAATGAACGAATGTGTCTCATGAATGAACGAATGTGTCTCATGAATGAACGAATGTGTCTCATGAATGAACGAATGTGTCTCATGAATGAACGAATGTGTCTCATGAATGAACGAATGTGTCTCATGAATGAACGAATGTGTCATATGAATGAACGAATGTGTCTCATGAATGAACGAATGTGTCATATGAATGAAAGAATGTGTCTCATGAATGAACGAATGTGTCATATGAATGAACGAATGTGTCTCATGAATGAACGAATGTGTCATATGAATGAACGAATGTGTCTCATGAATGATCGAATGTGTGATATGAATGAACGAATGTGTCTCATGAATGAACGAATGTGTCATATGAATGAACGAATGTGTCTCATGAATGAACGAATGTGTCATATGAATGAACGAATGTGTCATATGAATGAACGAATGTGTCTCATGAATGAACGAATGTGTCTCATGAATGAACGAATGTGTCTCATGAATGAACGAATGTGTCTCATGAATGAACGAATGTGTCATATGAATGAACGAATGTGTCTCATGAATGAACGAACATGTCTCATGAATGAACAAATGTTTCTCATGAATGAACGAATGTGTATCATGAATGAACGAATGTGTCTCATGGTTGATAGAATGTGTGTCATGATTGAACGAATTTGTCTCATAATTGAACGAATTTGTCTCATGAATGAACGAACGTGTCTCATGAATGAACAAATGTGTCTCATGAATGAACAAATGTTTCTCATGGATGAACGAATGTGTCACATGATTGAATGAATGTGTCTTATGATTAAATGAATGTGTCTCATGATTGAACGAATTTGTCTCATGATTGAACGAATTTGTCTCATGAATGAACGAACGTGTCTCATGAATGATCGAATGTGCCTCATGAATGAACGAATGTTTCTCATGATTGAACGAATATGTCTCATGATTGAACGAATGTGTCTCGTGATTGAACGAATTTGTCTCATGAATGAACGAATGTGTCTCATTAATGAACGAATGTGTCTCATTAATGAACGAATGTGTCTCATGATTGAATGAATTTGTCTCATGATTGAACGAATATGTCTCATGATTGAACGAATGTGTCTCATGATTGAATGAATTTTTCTCATGAATGAACGAATGTGTCTCATTAATGAACTTATGTGTCTCATGATTGAATGAATTTGTCTCATGATTAAATGAATGTGCCTCATGATTGAACGAATTTGTCTTATGATTGATCGAATGTGTCTCATGAATGAACGAATGTGTCTCATGAATGAACGAATGTGTCTCATGAATAAACAAATGTTTCTCATGATTGAACGAATATGTCTCATGATTGAACGAATGTGTCTCATGATTGAACAAATGTGTCTCATGATTGAACGAATTTGTCTCATGAATGAAGGAATGTGTCTCATAAATGAACGAATGTGTCTAATGAATGATCGAATGTGTCTCATGATTGAATGAATTTGTCTCATGATTGAACGAATGTGTCTCATGATTGAACGAATGTGTCTCGTGATTGAATAAATGTGTCTCATGATTTAACGAATTTGTCTCATGAGTGAACGAATGTGTCTCATGATTAAAATAATGTGTCTAATGATTGAACGAATTTGCCTCATGATTGAATGAATATGTCTTATGATTGAACGAATGTGTCTCATGATTGAATTAATTTGTCTCATGAATGAATGAATGCTTCTTACGATTGAATGAATGTGTCACATGATTGAACTAATGTGTCTCATATTTGAATGAATTTGTCTCATGAATGAAAGAATGTTTTTTACAATTGTACGAATTTGTCTCATGAATGAACGAATGTGTCTTAATATACAAATCTTCTTTTTTAAACTTAACGAAAGTAAGACTCTTCCTCCCTTAAAAACAACAACAACTACATATGGTTGCTACAAACAGATCATATTACTCTTTGACAAAACTCTCTTCCTCACAATACAAACAAAGCCACTGCCCCAAATCATGATCAAAATTTACCGCTACTTCACATCAACCTATCAACATAACCACCGTTACTTTACATTAACCTATCAACATAACCACTGACACTTCACATCAACCTATCAACATAACCACTGCCACTTCACATCAACCTATCAACCTAACCACCACCACTTCACATCAGCCTATCAACATAACCACCACCACTTCACATCAATTTATCAACATAACCACCGCCACTTCACATCAACTTATCAACATAACCACCGCCACTTCGCATCAACTTATCAACATAACCACCACCACTTCGCATCAACCTTTTAACATAACCACCACCCTTTCACATTAATCTATGGAGCTATTTGGAACGCCCTTCCTGACGCTCTCAGAAACAGCCAGACACTGGAGTCCTTTAAAACCTATTTAAAAACACATCTATTTCGCAAACACCTTCTGGGGTGATGTAGTCTACCAGCTTTTTCCAGTTGATGTATATTGGCTTGTGTTGCTTATGGTTGAAATGGGATGAAAGATTTTGACTTGCTTTGTGCTCGTATGTAGTTTTTATATTGTTGCGTTTGTTTTTAAATGTGGTAAATTTTGGATTTTTTAAATTTCTATTTTTAATATGGTTGACTTTGTACCGCGCTTTGAGCTTTTGGGATGAAGCGTGTTTTTCAAAAAAACTTTATTATTATTATGGACATAAGTTACTGACCAGATCAGGACATATTAGTCGAATTATAATTTCTTATTTCAAGATTTTAAGTTTCTTTTTTTCCCCTTTTTTCTCCAAATCTTCTGTTGTACCAAAGCTGTTCTCACCCACAAAGTGATTCAACTTCTCCTCAATCGATGTTCCAAGGCTAATGCCATTGAGACACAAACCAATCAAACCTACTGATGCACAAACTAACAAGGCCAATAATTTATTGTATTATTCGCAACACATTTTTTTCTTCCTTGAATATTATGTTACACGAGCCTTGGTAATAAAATATTTTTTTTAAAATACTTCAAAGGTGACAGGACTGTATTGTAAGATCAGGGCTGTAGTGTAAGAACGGGGCTGTAGTGTAAGAACAGGGCTGTAGTGTAAAAACGAGGATGTAGTGTAAGAACATGGATATTGTGTAAAAACAAGGTTGTAGTGCAAAATAAGGGATGAAGTGTAAGAACAGGGTTGTAGATAAAGAACATGTCTGTAATATTTGAATATTGTTGTAGCATAAAGACAGGGATGTAGTATATAACAGGGCTGTTGTGTACGAACAGAGACGATAAGTAAACACAAAATAAAAAGAAACACTGTCTATTTAAAGAAGTTTTAACTTTGAGAAATTGAATTTTAAAGTTTCTTCAAGGATTTCACACAGGATTGTTCTCAGATGAGCGGCCGACATTTTAATCGGGTGACACTTTGTTGTCATCCAAGGCAGTTGATTGAGTATTTTTACCAACATAGACTACATGATGAAATGTCTGACTACATGATGAAATGTCTGACTACATGATGAAATGTCTGACTACATGATGAAATGTCTGACTACATGATGAAATGTCTGACTACATGATGAAATGTCTGACTACATGATGAAATGTCTGACTACATGATGAAATGTCTGACAACATGATGAAATGTCTGACTACATGATGAAATGTCTGACAACATGATGAAATGTCTGACTCCATGATGAAATCTCTGACTCCATGATGAAATCTCTGACTCCATGATGAAATATCTGACTCCATGATGAAATGGGAAAGATCAAGAAAACAACATTCACTGCGAAGAAAAACTCCTTCATTAGTGAACAACAGCTTCCATAGTGAACAAATGCTGCTTCAATGGTGCACAACAGCAACTTCAATGGTGAACAACAGCAGCTTCAATAGTGAACAATGGCGTCAATAGTAAACAACAACAGGTTCAATAGTAAATAAGAGCTTATGAAGTGAAAACAGCTTAAATGGTAAAAAAATAAATCTCCACGTTGAAAAACAACTTCAATAGTGAACACAAACTGCTTCAAAAGTTAGAAAATCCATAGTGACCAAAAATAACTTCAGTTATGAAGAGGAGCATCAATAGTGAAGGACAACTTCAAATGTGAACAAATTCATAGTAAACTACATCTTCAGTGGTGAACAACAATTTCACTAGCGGACGTATTCATTTGAGAAAAAACTTCTCTGGTTTTCACTGAATGTTTGATCATGTTTTTACAAACCTTAATAAGAGGTTGGTGGGTTGTGTGTGGGGAGAAGGGTGAGGAGGGTTTAGCTGGGGTGTCTTGGCATTAATCATTAGGACTTACCTCTCATGACGTCACCACGCGAATCTCACTTTAGCCGCCATTGTGTGCGGTCCTTACGTTGGTGGGGAGCTAACTCCAACACCGAGGCCACTACGTCATCAATCCGACTCATCCCTCAGGCCAAACACAATAATTGCTTTTAATGTGGCCCTCGCCGGGCTCTCGAGTGGGGATTTAAAGATTGGATGGCCCCGTGAGGGGATCGGAAGGAATCCAAAAGTGCCATAGAGGAGTACAGGGCCTTTAATAGATTTCTTGAGGAGGATTAACGCATTGGCGCTAGATTAACTGAGACGCCAACAACCTCAATACTAGGAGACGTAGTTAAAAATATCAACTTGTTGGTCGCAGAACTATATTTAACCGAGACGCCACCAACCTCAATACTAGAAGACGTAATCAACAATATGAACTTGTGGGCCGTAGAAATAGATTAACTGAGACGCCACCAACCTCAATACAAGGAGACGTAATTAACAATATCAACTTGTTAGCCGTAGAAATAGATTAACTCAGACGCCACAAACCTCAATACTAGCAGACGTAATCAACAATATCAACTTGTTGGCCGTAGAAATAGATTAACTGAGACGCCACCAACCTCAACACTAGGAGACGTAATTAACAATATCATCTTGTTAGCCGTAGAAATAGATTAACTCAGACGCCACAAACCTCAATACTAGCAGACGTAATCAACAATATCAACTTGTTGGCCGTAGAAATAGATTAACTGAGACGCCACCAACCTCAACACTAGGAGACGTAATTAACAATATCAACTTGTTGGCCTCAGAAATGAGGGGAGTATTAACTAAATGAACGCGGAGTGCCTACCGTGATCGAATGTTTAATGAGAAACAAACAAAGCAAGTTCATTATCACTTAGCTCCGCTGTCATTATTGATGCTTTCAACCCTTCACATGTTACAACGTAATTGTATATTCTGCAACTAATTAATGTACTTCATTGTGTGCTTTACAGATGAACAAACATTTCCATTGATTACCGTGTTAATTAAAAGAACCCACCGTGGAATGGCGTGTCCTATATTCCTTTTTTTGTAGAGTTCTTGAAGTTCATGTCACCATGGCCTTGAGTGGATCGGTTAGAGCCCAGTGCATCGATGATGGTGAAGCCATCACACGCGGAGAGAATCAATGATAGCTGGGTAAACAAAATAAAAAAAGGAGAAAACAAAAAAAACTAAAGTGTACTTGGGGGGCGGGGGGGGGGGGCAAGGCCAATTAAGGTTTGCCTTTCCTTTNGGAAAATATTCTATTTATCTTTCTTTATCTCACTGGAAAATATTCTATTTATCTTTCTTTATCTCACTGGAAAATATTCTATTTATCTTTCTTTATCTCACTGGAAAATATTCTATTTATCTTTCTTTATCTCACTGGAAAATATTCTATTTATCTTTCTTTATCTCACTGGAAAATATTCTATTTATCTTTCTTTATCTCACTGGAAAATATTCTATTTATCTTTCTTTATCTCACTGGAAAATATTCTATTTATCTTTCTTTATCTCACTGGAAAATATTCTATTTATCTTTCTTTATCTCACTGGAAAATATTCTATTTATCTTTCTTTATCTCACTGGAAAATATTCTATTTATCTTTCTTTCACCTCTCTATGACAACACTCATCTTTATCTCTCTCTTTAACCTTTTTATTCAAACACTCATTTTTCTTTCACCTCTCTTTGAACACAATCATAGTTCTGTGTCAACAATAAATTAACGCAATCATTTCTTCTCTTTAACCTTTATTTTAACACAAATTTTAACACAATTTTCTCTCCTTCCACTCACTCCCTCCTTCCACAAACCACCTCCTTTCACTAACTCCACTCTTCCCCCTAACTCCCCTCTTTATACTACCTCCCCTCATTCCACTACCTCCCATCCTTCCACTAACCCCACCCTTCCTCTAACTCCACTCCTTCCACTAACTTCCATCCTTTCACTAACTTCCCTCTTTCCCATTCTTCGCCCCACTAACTCCCCCCTTCCCCTAACTCCCTTCCTTCCACTACCTCCCCTTCTTCCACTACCTCCCCTCCTTCCACTAACTTCCATCCTTTCACTAACTTCCCTCTTTCCCCTACCTCGCCCCACTACCTCCCCTCCTTCCAATAACTTCTATCCTTTCACTACCTCCCCTCCTTCCACTAACTCCCCTCCTTCCAATAACTTCCATCCTTTCACTACCTCCCCTCCTTCCACTAACTCCCCTCCTTCCACTAACTCCCCTCCTTCCACTAACTCCCCTTCTTCCACTAACTCCCCAATCCTCTTCCTCCTCTCCTCCGCACTCCCACTGAACCCTTTTAATCCCCGTTAAATATTTATCTGCCATCAGACAGACATCAAATTGTCCTCTCTATGATATGGGTCAGCTGTTAGAATCATTTCAAGCCACTTCACTGCTTCACTCTCTCTCTCTTTTGAGTGCAATGTTAAACCTGTTGAGCAACATTCAGATATGTGGCCTTATATGTGGTGTAGGGGGGGGTGTGACTTAATGTGGTGTAGTGGGGGTGTGACTTAATGTGGTGTAGTTTGGGTGTGAATTAATGTGGTGTAGATTGGGTGTAAATTAATGTGGTGTAGTTTGGGTGTGACTTAATGTGGTGTAGTTTGGGTGTGACTTAATGTGGTGTAGTTTGGGTGTGACTTAATGTGGGGGTTGTTGGGGCTGGGGCAGGGCCTGGACGGTCCCTCGATTAAGACGGCTATTCTTGTCCCAATAAAGACTTAGATGGACTTGGGTATGCACGTGATAATAAAGCAACTCCTATCAGTGGTTCAATGGCATACTTCATTGAGTTTTATAACTTTTACGCATGAAGTCACTAAGACTTGTTCCCAAGCAGTTCTCAAACCGTCATGGAATTTTTTTTTTTTACATTTTCCCGCTTAAACAACGAATGGATATTTGGTTAATTTGATCTAGTGGTCACTTTAACCCCTTCACGATGATTGGACAATAACACAAGTCACGTGTTTACGTCTATGTGGTTGTCTATTGTTGCTTTTTTTTTTCACGATGTCTCATTGAAAAACTTTGGGTCATTACAAGTATCACTAACATTTCCTAGGGTAATGTTCAGTCAGCCGTTTCATTTTTAAAGTTTTAAAGATTGGCTGGCTGATTTAGTTAAAAAAAAAGGGTTATTTTTATTATTATTTTTTTTTGGGGGGGGGGGAGTTGATGAGCAAAACCCACCCCCTCGAGAATATCTCCGCCATCTTGGACACTCTTACTAACATCATTCTAGCGTGCGTGCTGATTTGACAAATAAGTTTCGTATGTCGGTGGACCGCTGCAGGGTTGAAATTTCGCGGTTAAAGTTTCCTCAAAGATTTTTTTAATCTATCGATATTTGGGGGGATCCGATTTTCTATTCTAAAAAAAAAGTTAAAGTAAAAAAAAAACAACATTGAATTCATTTGTACAGAAATCCTGTTTTGTTTGTTTACTTGTTTTTTTTGTTTTTTTTTTTTGTTTAATTAAAAATTACCAATTAAAAAGCAGAGAGACGTGTTTATCAAATGATTCATCTCAAGTAAAAAAAAAAAAAAAAAAAAATTTTTTTTTTTTAATTAAAAATTACCAATTAAAAAGGAGAGTGACGTGTTTAACAAATGATTCATCTCAAAAAAAAAAAAAAAAAAAAAAAAAAGAGTTTATATTTTGATAAAGAAAGTGAAGTTTATGTACAGAAATGACATGCGCAGTAATGTGTTCAAGGATTGAGCAAATATATAATATACAACTACACAAAACCATAAAATATACGAATCAAATATAGCATGGCCATGAAAAGGCGATAAAGAAACTTATTTGGACACTTTGAACATTCTAAGACACCGAGAAATTTATTGGTTGCTCGATTACTTAAATCTTACATACACACATTGTCATTGGTTTGTAGATTGGAATTTGAAATATGACATATCTAATCTGGTCTCTATATTCCCTTAAGCCAATGGACATACACCTAGACACGACTCTCATGTAGAGCTTCCTGGTCTATCACTGAGGGAGTGGGTCCAGACTGGAAAATGATAGCATAATTAACCAACTGGTCAAGCAGGCGACATCATTATGTGTCTACAAAGGACGTATTCACCGATCATGATGGTGACCTAATACTTAATGGTGTCCTGGAGAATCAGACTGGTTCTCGGTCTGGCGAAAGGTGTATAAAAAGAACTTGGCCTTCATATCTCATTTTAGCTAAGTTAGCTATTTCTGAACTTCCTGGTACGACTGAGGCGTCTCTAATGGTGATGGTGTGAGTCTCTAATGGTGATGGTGTGAGTCTCTAACGGTGATGGTGTCAGTTTCTGATAATGATGGTGTGAGTCTCTAACGGTGATGGTGTCAGTCTCTGATAATGATGGTGTGAGTCTCTAATGGTGATGGTGTCAGTCTCTGATAATGATGGTGTGAGTCTCTAATGGTGATGGTGTCAGTCTCTGATAGTGATGGTGTGAGTCTCTAATGGTGATGGTGTCAGTCTCTGATAGTGATGGTGTGAGTCTCTAATGGTGATGGTGTCAGTCTCTGATAGTGATGGTGTGAGTCTCTGATAGTGATTGTGTGAGTCTCTAATGGTGATGGTGTCAGTCTCTGATAGTGATGGTGTGAGTCTCTAATGGTGATGTTGTCAGTCTCTGATAGTGATGGTGTCAGTCTCTGATAGTGATGGTGTGAGTCTCTGATAGTGATGGTGTGAGTCTCTAATAGTGATGGTGTCAGTCTCTGATAGTGATGGTGTGAGTTTCTAATGGTGATGGTGTCAGTCTCTGATAGTGATGGTGTCAGTCTCTGATAGTGATGGTGTGAGTCTCTAATGGTGATGGTGTCAGTCTCTGATAGTGATGGTGTCAGTCTCTGATAGTGATGGTGTGAGTCTCTAATGGTGATGGTGTCAGTCTCTGATAGTGATGGTGTGAGTCTCTAATGGTGATGGTGTCAGTCTCTGATAGTGATGGTGTGAGAGAGATTACCACTACCACAGTCAGAGAGATAGTGATGGTGTGAGTCTCTAATGGTGATGGTGTCAGTCTCTGATAGTGATGGTGTGAGTCTCTAATGGTGATGGTGTCAGTCTCTGATAGTGATGGTTTGATTCTCGACAGTGGATATGATATATTGATATCATGTGTTGATATCATGTGTTAATATCATGTGTTGATATCATGTGTTGATATCATGTGTTGATATCATGTGACTTTGCTCGATACTTTCATCACTAATACTAAAGTAAAGGGTTTTGCTTAGGTATAACGTACATATTAATGTATTAACATAAGACAAGTCAGACAAAGTATAGCATAGTTTCTTGAGTTAGTTCCACTCGTGCGTCCTAAATCTTAGAGACTTTTGTTCATCTTCTAGCAAATGATAACAATAATAATATAACAAAATAACAAAACTAAGCCTGCTCTCCTTACTTCTCTAATGAAAACCGCAACTTATTCGTGAAACCGTATTTAAACATAAACAAACAATCCTAAACAATTTAATTCATCACTCAAACCTACATCTGGGATTCTAAAAATATAGCCAGTTTTTGATTTTACATCCACTATTTTCCTATAAATTCTCCATTCACCTTAATTACCACCTAATTTGCCCAAATTACTTTCTTATCCAACTGACAGCGCCACCGTTCTTTGTCTTAGACCTTTTCTATCCTCCACAGCATCTCCTTCTCATCTTTGTTAAACAATCTCTTCATCTCTTCATTCAATAGAGAGCGCGTCATGGGAGACAGCCGGTGTCCACCTCAATTAGGCACTCGGAATAAAATGTTATTTGCAACACATGAGGTTAACATAAGGTTACGAACCAGAGCACACTGCTGGTGGCAGGATAGGCGTAAGGAAGGTTGGGGGCCTTGGACAAATTAATATAGAAGAGAACCTTTACTCGTCCACGTTCTACTCCTGTCCTCTATCTCGCTGTTGGGATCATAACACTTGCTTCAAACTGCCACTCGTATAGCAACAGTCAAGTAACAGACCACTCGTCGATCGTAGGCCTTTCACTTTGATTTATCTGCTTGAGTTTGATTCTGGTTCTGGTAAGGTTGCTGAAACCCTGTACTGGCATATGTGCAACGGTTGGGTATGCGATGCTGGTATTTTAACGGCTCATGGCGGATGTTAGGGCAGCCTTGAAGCTCGTGATTGATGTCGAGTTTACGGCGGTATTGTCCAGGTGGTTCCAAGCGGTGATTGTGCCTGGGAAAAATGATTGTTGATATTGGACTGTATTACACCGAGGTACAGTGAAGCATTTACCAGTGTTCCAGATGTAATTGCTAATGGGGTTGTTAGAGGTGAAGTCAGTGTTTAGTGAGCGTTTGGCTCTGATTAAGCGGACCTGGCTTCTGCGAGGTGAGATATGTGTTCGCGGGGATAGACTGCACCAGCCTCATGACCACTTTATATAGGATTTTTAGGCGGAACTTTTCTCATCTGTCTTTGAGGGAGGGGATGTCAAATTTTTTGAAGAGGCCAGTGACGAAGCAAGGAGAGGTGAATTTGTGGTCACGTGCGATGGAGCGCACTGCGTTACGTTGGATTCGCTCCATCTTGTCCATGTCTTGCTTTAGGTTTGGGTCCCAGATGATCGCACCATATTCTAGAAAAGGACGAACGAGTGCAAGAAAGGAATTTTGTTTGCAAGAGTTTGGGCAATTGCGCAGATTTCTTCGAATGAAACCTAGGGTGGAGTTGGCCTTTTTTTTTGTTGTTGTTGAAATTTTGTTTATATGGAGTGACCATTTTAGATTATTCGATAAGAGAATTCCAAGGTATGGATTATTTGATACTTTTTAGAGAAGGGTATTGTTTAGAGAGTACATTTAGGTTGATGGTTTTTTCTTGAGATGCTCATTGTGTAGCATTCGGTGGCTCTCAACTTTATGCCCCGTTTGTCCGCCCAAATCATAAGTTACTTCACATCTCATTGGAGTTCGTTGTGGTCATCGTAGCCGTAATCTCTCTGTAGACAAGACAGTCATCTGCATACAGCCTCACTTGAGATTTTACAGTATGATGGAGGTCTTTATGTGACAGAGAAAAAGAAAAGCGGCCTATCACTGTGCCTCGAGGAACCCTTGAGTCTGCGGTGGCCTTTGCCTGATCGGACGCCATCTACCACCACTTGCATGCTCCGTTGTGTTGGGAATGTTGAGAGCCAGGTATAAAGGTTGCCGGTAAGGCCGTAGTGGTGGAGCTTATGTAGAAGAAGGCTGTGTGGAACAGTGTCGAAGGCCTTGGAGAAGTCGAGAATTATCATATCGACCAGGTTACCTTTGTCATAGGAGGCTAGGAGGTCATTGGTGGTGATGATTAATTGAGTTTTTTATGAGGATTCAGAGAGGAAACCGTGGTTTAGGTTGGTCAAAATAGTGTAGCGTTCAAGGTGGTTCATGATGTGGCGACTGATGATGTGTTCCAGAATTTTGCATGGGACTGAGGTCAGGGATATTGGGCGATAGTTTGCTTGGTTATGACGGTCTCCTTTCTTGTAGGCACTAGTGATGTTTGCATCAAGCCAGTCTAGCGGGAGTTTGCCGGAGTCATGCGACTTGTGGAAATTCGGGTGGTAGTTGGGGCAATGTTTTCAGCCAAGGTCTTCAGGACAATGTTCGGGAGACAGTCGGGTCCGGGCGCTTCATTGGGCTTCAAGTTTTTGAGAAGTTTGGCTACTCCTGGTTCAGTTATGTTGAGGGGGCCTATTGTACCAGTTGAAGTTTTCAGGATGGTATGACTATGGTGGATATTTTGGTGAATACAGATTGAAACCGCCTTAGCAGAATTTCTGATTTGCATTCGCCATCTCTTACAAGTTTATAGAAGCGCTTAGTGCTGTCTCCGCCTTTTGTCCGTTGACCAAGTAGTGGTTCTTCCGCACAATTTGCCGGATTCAGTCTTTACATGCTATGGGGGAAAAACCCTTTTTTTCCGAAATTTCTATGCCCTTTGGCTACCCTGAACCTGGAAACGTTGTCTGGGTTGTAGTCGCTGTGCATGTTATAACTTCTTGGAACCACAGGTGAGGGCTGAGTACAGAGACTTCCGACTGTTTCCGAACAAGATGGCTTCTTCCCATTCAGCACAACAGTAGATCTATATTGTAGTTGTAATTTAAAGGAGAATTACGTTGATAACAGCATAAATTCGATCCTGAATGGAACCACAAAACAATAAAAATTAATTAAAAGTTCGAATTTTCTTGCGTCGAAGCCAATTTCCAATAATCATCTTTAACTATCCCCCTTGCTTTACTGAAGCGCCTACATACTGAGATTCCTTCCTATTGTGTATTACTATACCGCCATCTTGTTGTAGCCGGAAGTTATCCTTTGTTTAGTGACAATGGAGAATTTGTTAAGGAAATGTTGTTGAGAGAACAATTACGTATCTGAAACAAAGATTCTTATCCTCTGCAGATTCTTAAGCATATATTCATAAGAAAGAACTATTTCATACCATTATTATCTTGTAAAATCCATGTTTCCTTACTTTTGTGCTCTTTTGATTTTTTTCTCCGCCATCTTGTTGCAGTGAACAATGGTTTAATAATATTGTCTGTATCACTTCATTAAAGTAGACTTGATCCTATTTGATGGTGTCTGCATGACCTCATTATAGTAGACTTGAGCCTATTTGATGGTGTCTGCATGACCTCATTATAGTAGACTTGAGCCTATTTGATGGTGTCTGTATGACCTCATTATAGTAGACTTGAGCCTATTTGATGGTGTCTGTATGACCTCATTAAAGTAGACTTGAGCCTATTTCATGGCGTCTATATGATCTAATTATAGTAGACTTGATCCTATTTGATGGCATCTGTATGACCTCATTATAGTAGACTTGAGCCTATTTGATGGCGTCTGTATGACCTCATTATAGTAGACTTGATCCTATTTGATGGCATCTGTATGACCTCATTATAGTAGACTTGATCATATTTGATGGTGTCTGTATGACCTCATTATAGTAGACTTGATCCTATTTGATGGCGTCTGTATGACCCCATTATAGTAGACTTGATCCTATTTGATCTGTATGACCTCATTATAGTAGACTTGATCATATTTGATGGTGTCTGTATGACCTCATTATAGTAGACTTGATCCTATTTGATGGCGTCTGTATGACCCCATTATAGTAGACTTGATCCTATTTGATGGCAACTGTATGACCCCATTATAGTAGACTTGAGCCTATTTGATGGCGTCTGTTTGACCTCATTATAGTAGACTTGAGCCTATTTGATGGTGTCTGTATGACCTCATTATAGTAGACTTGAGCCTATTTGATGGCATCTGTATGACCTCATTATAGTAGACTTGATCCTATTTGATGGCATCTGTATGACCTCATTATAGTAGACTTGAGCCTATTTGATGGCGTCTGTATGACCTCATTATAGTAGACTTGATCCTATTTGATGGCATCTGTATGACCTCATTATAGTAGACTTGATCATATTTGATGGTGTCTGTATGACCTCATTATAGTAGACTTGATCCTATTTGATGGCGTCTGTATGACCCCATTATAGTAGACTTGATCCTATTTGATAGCAACTGTATGACCTCATTATAGTAGACTTGAGCCTATTTGATGGCGTCTGTATGACCTCATTATAGTAGACTTGAGCCTATTTGATGGCGTCTGTTTGACCTCATTATAGTAGACTTGATCCTATTTGATGGTGTCTGTATGACCTCATTATAGTAGACTTGATCCTATTTGATGGCGTCTGTATGACCCCATTATAGTAGACTTGAGCCTATTTGATGGCGTCTGTATGACCTCATTATAGTTAATGGCGTTAATGTTTTGTATAGCTCTCCAAACGTGTTGAAACTCTGGTGTTTTTTCCTACAAGTTTTCAGCAAGTCAGAAAACACTCACGAAACTTACGACATCCCGATTTTTTCATTGTGTCCCAATTTTTTCGGACATCAAAACATTATAACGGACAAGTCATTTTAGGCCATATATTTACGGAGATCCCAGTCCGCATATCTATTTTCCCAAAGGCAAGTGAGCCCTTGATACCGCTGGCATCTTCTACATTATACATCATGCTGAAAATGTTAATGACCATTTCTAAAACTTGGACATATAAAAGGGTGTTATTTTTTTCTCTTGGCAAACAATATTCATTGGGTCTTTCACAATAAACTTTAATTTAAAAAATCGAACAACTCGTGTATAATGTCATTTGAATAACCATCCACTGCTTGCGGCTACAGAACTATTTTCTTAGCTTGTGTCATTTATAAAATTGCTCTTTACTTAAAATTAAACCACTCCTAAAAACATTGTTTTTCGTTTAAATCAGTTAAATGCAATATTGGCATTTTTACAGTTTAATATTCCAATGTCCCAGTCGCTTTTACACAGTAGATTCATTTCACCAACTATTGCAGAAAAACTAAAGAAAATATTTAGCACAAAACGCACTTGCGATATTTTTGGAAAAAAATAATCCCATTTAGCGCATTTGTCGGGAATCTAATTTCCTGAAAACAGTGTCATCATCTTCTCTTCATCTTCCCCTTGAAACAACAGTGTCATCATCTTCTCTTCATCTTCCCCTTGAAACAACAGTGTCATCATCTTCTCTTCATCTTCCCCTTGAAACAACAGTGTCATCATCTTCTCTTCATCTTCCCCTTGAACAACAGTGTCATCATCTTCTCTTCATCTTCCCCTTGAACAACAGGAACAAACTTATTTTGGGGGTAGTGATTTGGAGGGGGGGGTGGTGTTTGCCAATTTGAAAGAATCTTTTGTCTATGTGCTCATTTCAGCTCGATAGGTTGACGGGAAGTGGGTCAGTCAGCCTTTTGGAAGTGTTTGCCAGCCAGAAACACATGAGCAGAAGAAAAGTTAATGAAAAGCATTTAAAAAGTTTTCCCACCTGATGAACAACATGACCAATAGCAGTGGCGGTGGCGTTGTGTATTTTGACGCTTAAAAGTGCTACAGTACGTCAAGGATTCCCAACATGAAGCTGTACTAAACTGTACCGAGCACAAAGGGAGATTCACGTCCAATCTCAGCCCCAACGCATGGCGATACACCGTGATAACGGAAGCCATGATTAAGTGAGCAATCACCACTCGCCAGTTAACCGGACATATTCCGTCCGTCTGCCGGGTGAGATTGGGTGTATTCGATTACCCCCAGCACGTGCGCCCGTATCACCGCAAGGGATTTTGTAATTGGGGTCAAGGGTCATTGCCTCCGTGTTATGATATGGCCGAGTGCTCACCTAGTAAGATGCACGCGAGAAACTGTGTTAAGAGTGGATTAACGATTTTTAAAAAAAAATGTGCATTTAAAACGTGATGTCAGGCAGAGATAATACCAGAGGGGCGGGCGCTGCAGGTAAGGTTTGAATACAAATAATGTGTTGGCTGATTTAAAAAAAAACTTTCGATCTCTGTTTTTGTTTTTAAATGCTTTGGGATAAGAGAAAGATATTAAAATGGAAAAAAAAATAATACACACAGTTATTTTTTAGGTGTGTGAGTATGATATATACATATGGGATGGTAGAGAAATTCATATTTTGAGTGTTGGTGATTAATTAATTTTATTTAGGGTTTTGGTTCAATATTTTTGTTCATGAGTGATGTAAACACATTTTTTAAACAAACTGATGTGAATAATGGAAAATAGATTAAATTTATGAAACCAAATTCTAGAAGTGGAGTGTGTGAACCATTGAACACATGAAACCAAATTCTAGAAGTGGAGTGTGTGAACCATTGAACACATGAAACCAAATTCTAGAAGTGGAGTGTGTGAACCATTGAACACATGAAACCAAATTCTAGAAGTGGAGTGTGTGAACCATTGAACACATGAAACCAAATTCTAGAAGTGGAGTGTGTGAACCATTGAACACATGAAACCAATCCTATATTGACAAGCTTATTAAAACATAAACTACCATCTTAATATTATCTAAAGTCCTAGCATCATATACCATCTTAACATCATTTAACATCCTAAAATCTACCGTCCTAACATCACCTACCATCCTAACATCACCTACCGCAGTAACATCACCTACCGTCCTAACATCAACTACCGTCCTAACATCACCTACCGTCCTAACATCACCTACCGTCCTAACATCACCTACCGTCCTAACATCACCTACCGTCCTAACATCACCTATCGTCCTAACATCACCTACCGTCCTACCATCACATTCTGTTCTAACATCACCTTCCGTTCTAACATCCCCTACCGTCCTACCATCACCTTCTGTTCTAACATCACCTTCCGTTCTAACATCACCTTCCGTTCTAACATCACCTTCCGTTCTAACATCACCTACCGTCCTACCATCACCTTCTGTTCTAACATCACCTTCCGTTCTAACATCACCTTCCGTTCTAACATCACCTTCCGTTCTAACATCACCTTCCGTTCTAACATCACCTTCCGTTCTAACATCACCTTCCGTTCTAACATCACCTACCGTCCTACCATCACCTTCTGTTCTAACATCACCTTCCGTTCTAACATCACCTTCCGTTCTAACATCACCT
>CAXITT010000082.1:5136-38079 GCA_964033795.1 Lymnaea stagnalis
TAGATAGATAGATAGATAGATAGATAGATAGATAGATAGATAGATAGATAGATAGATAGATAGATAGATAGATAGATAGATAGATAGATAGATAGATAGATAGATAGATAGATAGATAGAAAGATGTGTATTTGACTCACCACAGGATATGATAATAGTTGCAAGTACGAGACACACTTTAAACATTTTTTTTTAATTCCTGGAAAACAATATTTTTAATTTCATTTTAACATTTGAAAATGTCTACTTATAAAATACCTCGACTTATAGCCTTTTAAGGTTAGGTAAACTAGCTATAGAAATATAAGGCGACTGTCTTTTTTAACATATAAAATAGCTTGATTATTTAATTTTTGCTATTGCATCTTTAAAAACAAAAGTAAAGTATAAAAAAAAATGTTTTTTTTTTAAACACTAAAAGATCATGTTTTATTTCAAATATGTATTTCCTGTTTTAAATTGAAGCTTTTTGGAACAAATGAGAACGTTGTTCCTTAAATTTCGAAATAATTGTCCTTCTAATAACCTTCATAAGCTGTTAAAGAGAAATAAATAATTGCGGAAATTTTAATTCGCATTTGTAATGGAATGGAATTTTCCGATTAATACCTTCGATTTTTCAAAACGGAAAGTTTCAAATAATGTTATAAATATATATTGTACACCTCTATTTCAATTAAAATGTATCTTCTTTAAATGTAAGTTTAATCACCGAAACAATTATGTAAAGTCGCGTATCTAAGGAAATATAAATCAAAGATAATTGGAAAAAAACAACTACATAATTATTTTTTTTTTAAATACGTGAAGAAAACTATTCAATAAAACAACTACACAATAAAAGACATGAACTATATATGTAATATATCGGAGTGTCAACTCTAGATTTTATCTAACGTACTATACAAATTAAGGATATTTGATTTGAATTTTTTATACACAATTTTTTATGATAAATATATTGCGCTTTATATAATGTGGTTTTGTGAATTTGTGTATTTGTGATATTGTTTGACACTTATATAAAAATAATTATCTAAAACAAGACGGCTCTAACTCTCCACATCTGTTCTCTATTATTCCAAAATCAGAAAAGTCTAAGTCATGTTTTTTCGACCTCAAGTTTGCCCATGTTGGGCTATTTCATTTTCTTTCTTTAAACAATACAAATAAAAAACAGAAATTAATTTGCGCTGTGGCTTGTTGTCATAATCGCTTCTTGAACGTTTTTTGATGCCCAAAAAGGACAATTTTTTTCTGTGTGCAGTGCCTAAGTTAATTTTAATCATTTCAGGAGTACCTTGTGTTGAGTGTTAATGTACTTTGAAGTCTGAAAGTTCTGAAACGCATCATTATAAAATAATTATCACAAGACCTTGGACGATGAACTTTACCCAAATTAGCCACAATAGTTGTCAATGATTAAGTAAACTTCGCAAGCCTCTATATAAATCAATAAAGACTTTTTAAAAATAAAATTGGAAGCAAGATATGCCTAGGACAATAGTATTTTAATAAAAAAAATAAATGTGGGAAATTCGACACTAGCAATTATTTTTTTCCCCCATCCTTTAAGTCTTGATTCGAAAAAAAAATGTCATCGCTACTCGCCATTTTCACATCACCAGAAATTAGAAATAAGCTTTTTGGCTGGATGAACCCAAATGTTAAAAAATGATGATTCAAAGAATGAAATTGATTGAAACATTGTCAATAAATGTGAAATGTCCATTTTCAATGTGTCAAGATTTTTTTGTCCATATGTTTATCTTCCATTAACTTTAACAACCGTCAGCCAAAAAAAAAAGTATAAATAGTGGCCTTTTACGTTTTTCATTCGTCTTTGCATGAAAAAAAAAGAAAAAAAAAAATTTTAAAAATTTTTTTGTCCATATGTTTATCTTCCATTAACTTTAACAACCGTCAGCCAAAAAAAAAAGTATAAATAGTGGCCTTTTACGTTTTTCATTCGTCTTTGCATGAAAAAAAAAAAAAAAAATTTTTAACAAGGTGGTAGTCAACAAATTGTTTTGTTATACCTTACAAATAAATAACAAAGCCTCTCTATACAACGGCTAACTTGACTAAATGGATGAATTATTTAATACTTTTAAACAAGGATACATTAATTTATTATTCTTTTAAATATATATTTTTTAATTGTACTTAAGCCAATACAAATAGTATGTGCACAACAAAACGAGAGAGAATTTTCAATGACAACGTGCATTGTCTTTGTTCTTGTGTATATTTTTCCATCATAATGTTTTTAGCCAAAGCTTTAAAATAATTTTTTTTGTTACCGCTATATACATTATTGTTTAACCATTTTCATATTTTGAATGGACTAAAATGATAATATAAAAGTTATATATAGCCATTGTTAAACGTATGGCACACTTATTTAGACTTTTTAAACTGACCATTTCTTAGAGGGGATATTTGTTTTCTTTTTTTTTTTCAATGAAGACACCAATTGCTGAGTGGATTTATTCAAACATCGTATATTACTGCGCTTAAATATAGAAATGCATTCTAAAACATGATATCTTAAGTTAGAGTTTTGCATTATTCTTGGACGCATGTGTCAGCAATATTTTATTAAACAATAAGTGTATATAAAAAAAGAGCTAGGCTGCCCGCAACGCCAAAGAACCGAAAACGTTTAAATTCATTTTTGGATTTTAAAAAAAAAAAGATCACATTTATTTTCTCTTATTTTACGGAAACGGTAGAAACTTAAATGTGCTAATAGTATGATATATCCGTTTTCACTTTAGTAAAGGTTAAAATATTAGTAACATAAATTACAAATACATTTAAAGTAACAACTAAGGAACAATCTTAAGCATTTTATATGCCTTTGAAAATAATGAAAAACAATTTTTTTTTAAAAATGTTAACATTTTGTTACGCACTCCCTTCTATAGTGAGAAATTAATCACTTTTTAAAGTTTATGGCACTTTCTAAACAGTGCATTACAATGGACGATACCATATGAGATATACAATAGCAAAAATTAGACACCCAAAACAGTTCTAATTACAATTAATACGATTTATTAAATTAATATGGAGTAAAAAATAAAATAAATACAATTAAAAATCATCAACTTACTGATTATGGTATGTCTTGTACCGGTACCCAGTTAATACAATGTGTCAATTAAAATGTACAATGCCGAATGTGAACAAACACATGAGTACACAGAGAATAACACATCTTTATCACGTGAGGTTAATTTTCTCAATATTGCTCGCTTTGCTTTTATAGTAAGTTCTACCAAAAATTATAGAAGTATTACGGATTGTAATAGTAACTAGAACACTCTACAATATACTCTATTTTTCTAAAGTCAACTATTCAACAATAACAGGCGATAGCTAGGTTTGTCAACAAGATCAAAGGGATTAGGTCACGCCAAATACGAACGCAGCGTCTGCTACGGATTGCACCACGGGGTAAATATTATATAAACACGTCCTTATTAACAATAGGATTACACAGTATTCACATTTACTGAGAAAATCCAAGCTTCAATTATTTTGGTTCTAAATAATACAAAATGACATCAAACCGCGAATCGCCTATTTTAGCCAAAACTCTTATATGTGAGACATAATAATTAATGTTCTGAATTAGTACAATTATTCTACATTATTTAGTTTGTTGCTAGGGGCCCTACATTCATTTTTTATTAGCTATATAAATATAATTTGTGTATGCATTACTATACCAATCACCAGATTCCAATAAATTTTTGATTAATAGTATGTTCACAAGTACGCAAAGGTTTCAAAATTAGAACGACAATTTCACAATATTTCGTTGTGGGTCGGGGGCCCAACAATTTTTTTTTCTAATAAGGGATATACAAATATATATTTTGAAACAGAGCTATTTCATAGGTGAAAGGAATTTTATGAAATACAAAGAGCGACATTTCAGTTGGTATGTTACATGGTAAGTAGATGCATAATTAGTATTATCACTGTACAATTTTCTGTCTCTGAGCAAAGGGCCTTAAATTATATTTTAATTACTATAAATGGCTATCAAAATATAAGTTCCGTTCACATTCATCCGATTACGATTGGTCGTAGGCGAGTAGGCGAGTTGATGTGTTACGCCCGCATAAGTTTCTCAATTAGTACAACATTATTTTACAATATTCCGTTTGTGACAGGGACCTACATTCCATGTTTTGTTCCTTTTTGGAACTATAAAAATATAACTTCAAACAGCCTCATTGCAAGGATGGATATAATTGAATCAAATACAAACAACGACATTTATCTTTCTGTGTTACCAAATAAGTCGTGATCTTAATAAGTACAGCTATTTTATAATATTTTGTTTTGGCCGGGTGGGATCAAATTAGTGGGTTTTTTTTATATACAATAGACTTAAATATAATTTCTATCAGGACTATTGCATCGGTTAATGGATTATATCAAATTAAAAGAATATCATTTCAGTTTGTGTGTGACATAATAAGTATATTTCTAAATAAGTACAACCATTTTACAATATTGAGTTTAGGGCTAAGGGTCCTTGTTATGTATAACGTTTTACGCAATTTCTCTGTGCGTGAACTTTGCTTGACCTTAAATTAGCTTTCTAAGCAGACGCTCGGTTCATAGATGGGCGGGGCTAGTTCTTTTGACCTGTCGTGTTTACCAATTAAACATGGTTAAACTGTCTACTAGTATCTTATGGAACGTTCTAGATTGCATTGGAAAAGTAAGGGCGTTTCTAAACGCGTCGGTAGACCCATATATATAAAGGATTGACAGGCACAGAGAGAGACGGAGATTTAGAGATATTTTTAACTTCACGAGACGTGTATTATTCTTTGTGTACTTATATGTGTTTATTCGCATTGATCCTTCATCATTATGCACTGGCACATTGTATTAACTGTGTTAACTGTGTACCGGTACAAGCTCTACCATAATGTAAGTTTATGATTTGTAATGATTTTTCTTTTGTTTTTTTAATAGTATTATTACGAAATTAAATATAATTAATTATAAGTGGTACTGTTTTCTTATGTTTATTTTCTATGGTATTGTCTTTGTTAGGAACGAGCCATAAATTTAAAATAGGAGATTAATTTCTCAAATAAGAAGCCAGTGCGTAACATTTCTAATTCGTTTTGTTTTTCTCGTTTTATAAGCTAAATAAAATAATTCCAAGATGATTTACTACTCTATTCATCCGATTGCTATAAAAATTTGCTGAGTCGATGTGCGCGTCCGCAGTAAAGGTTTCTAAATTAGTATAATAATTAATCAATCTATTTTAAAGCTTTATGGCAGTCCAACACGTCTTATAATAATTTGTTACTTAAATTTAATTCTGACTGCTATTTTATATATTTGTACCTGTCTTTTGTCATTTTTAGTACTAGATTATTTTAACGTATAAGTGTATCTTTTTTTATTGTAAATTTTGTTTTTGAAAATTATTTTATTAAAGTTATTTAAGTTACTATTCTATTTTTTAAAAATAAACATTAGACATTTATTTTAGTTACGCATTTTATAATGACGTCATCCAAAATCAGCCTAAAAACATATCGGGAATTTTTAGTCACTTCATTTAGTCTTATATCAATTACTTTATCCAAGATTTGTAGAGATCTAGCTTTTAAATATTTTTAATAAAACACGTTATACTACTTACGTAAAGTTTTTGAACAATTGGATACGCAAACGTCTTATACCAAAAGTTTTTAGCACTAATTTTTATCCTGCTTGTTGTGCCTTTTATTCGTTTGATAGATGTAAACTTTTGACCATTGAGAACAAATGTGCTTTTATTCGCATGAGTACTGTCTTAAACTCCCACAAGCGCTTCATATCTCAACTCAGTGAACGGATTCGTACTCTAGAAAATATTTTCGAAAGAATACTTAACATAATAACTTATTATTTTATCTCATTCGTTTAATTATTCATGGACTCAATAGAGAACTCTATATTTTATTATCTGATTGAAAGAATAAAGGAAATGAAAATCTTAAATCTGCCAAGAATCCTATGGGTACCACAACTACCGTAACGGAAAATGAACCAAACCTAGTGGTTTGTATACCGCCAGATATTTCACTATCCGAACATGAAATATCAGTATTAAGTAAAGGACTAAAATTTATCCCACTTAATTCATCGAATGACAAATATCAATTGATGTCAGACGCACATCTTTTCTTTCGTTCATTGAGACTGCAACTTTACATTCAAGAGGCTCCCACTAACCAGGATGAGGATTCATTACCTGTACAACGACAACGCAAATCTGCATGGACACCTCCACCTGATCAATCTAAAGCACTTGATCTTTACATTAAATGTACAGAGAATCAAAAAAAAAAATTCCATGCCAAGGTCTACTTCATAAATCAAAGTTATCGAAACAAGAATGGCAAGCACATCTCAAATTAAAAAAAAACGCCAGGATATCATTATTAAACCGGCAGACACGGGTGGAGCTATTCTAGTTTGGGATAAAAAGCTGTACATTGAAGAGGCCTCAAAACAAATAAAAGATAAACCTTTTACACGCCTAGGTCCAACGATCCCATTGTCCAGAATAATAACATTGTCAAAGATAATATCGATGACCTTAGTCAAGTTGGCCAATTATCGGCGTCTGCCTAAAACTTAAGAATGTATGGCAGTGATCTTGGTAGACTATGTTTGTATTTACTACCAAAAGTCCTTTGAAGACCCATTGTCTCAGCTTTTTCTTGTCCTACTGAACTGATTTCGGAATTTTTGCACACAATTTTCCAGCCCATGGGTGAAAGTTTTCCATCGTATATTAAGGACACTAGCCACATGATAAATCTCTCGAGTCTTTGGTTTTACTTAATGAAACCCATTCATTTTTTACAACAGACGTTTCTTCACTGTTCACCTCAATTCCCCACACTGATGGATTCACTGCTATTACATTTTTTCTGAATAAGAATCCTAATGCCAACTTTCAAACAAATGCCATTGTACGTCTGACAGAACTGGTTTTACAACTTAACTCTTTTGAATTTAATGGCGAAGTTTTTTATCAGATCAGTGGCGTTTCTATGAGAACAAGAATGGGAAAAACCTATGATTGTCTTTTTATGGGCCACTTGGGGCATATTTGAAGAGAACACTACAAAGGCCCTTTCCCAGAATATTACAGGACATACATAGATGAATGCGTAGGGATTACAATATGGACATAATACAACTGGACAGTTTTATTAAATCTCTTGGAAATGTTCATCCAACAATCAAATTCACTTCAACGATCCTTAAGAGTACTATCAATTTTTGGGACTTAAAAATTAATCTTAAAGAGAACATCATATCTACGTCCAATTTCAATAAGAAAACAGACAGCCATAGATTCTTACTGTATTCGTCATCCCATCCTCAATCATGCAAAAACCCCGTCCCTTTCTCTAAGTTGCTAAGTCTGAGAAGACTCTGTAGCAGTGGTGATGATTTTGGGTAAAGGACGGGTGAAATGTTGGATTTTTTCCGACGCAGGTTATATCCTGAACAAATTTTAAAAGCAGCTGTCACTCGAGTTAAAAATCTGACTAGACAGGATTCTTTTAAAGTCACTCATTCTGACGCTAAGTATAGGTCAAAATTTATTTTAACTTTTCATCCCCATAACCTTAAAGGCCTTCTTCAGGTTCTGGAAAATCACTAAGTTCGTATGGCAGCACCGGTCACCAATGAGATTTTCAGGAAACCTCCTCTTTTCACTTTCCGGAGGGATAAGAGCCTTGGGAACATGCTAGTTAGAAGCCACCTCCCCGCTATCAAAGCACGAAAAGACACCAAGAGTTGCAACACGTGTCCCTATGTGATTGTCGGTGACACGATCACTTTCCCTCTGGAAATATTCAAAATAAAAGATCGCTTTACCTTCACAAGTCGAAACGTGATTTACACCATCATTTGCAAAAAGTGCGGTAAATTATATGTAGGAGAGACAGGTCGCCTTGGAGGTCGGTTCAGAGAACACTTATATACCATAAATAAACAAGCTCTCTGTCCGGTCTCCAAACATTTTAATAGCCCTAACCATTACTGGTATAATGCATACTAGTAGCAAAAAAAAAACAGTTTGGATATAAATGGAAAATAAATTAATATCACGATTTGGTAATTTGTCTCAATTTGGAATAAACCAAATCCACACTTTTACCTAGATGCCATGTCTTTTTCCTATTTGGTTTTTACAATTTTGCTCAGTTCACTTTCTTTACACTTTTCTTTACTTTGTTTCGGTCTGGGTTTTTTTTTGCCCACTCCTATTTTTTCTCCCCTATTTTTAGGCAGTATAATATATGTATATATATTTTACTTAAATGTAATTTATATTTATTTGTCTTTTTGTTGCACTGATGAAGCATGTGCCGAAACGTATACTTTTGTATTCTGTAAAATTATCAGTACAGCTAACATTATATTGTTATCTTGACAAAAATTGTTGGTGTCTAATTAATCTAAGTCCTTTTCAATAATAGTTCAGATAAATCATTTTTAATTGGTAGTCTGACTTTACTAAAACAATATAAATTGCTCGACTAAAAATGTAGCAAAGAAACACATCTTCATTATTCCTCCATCTGCTTAAAATGAATAATGTACAGCACGATATCATCTTGAATTAAAAAAAAAAAAAACAGATTATTAATGACAAAAGATATCAGTAAGTCAGTTTGCAAAGATGAATAGAAATTATACGTATTATTTTAAATGCATTGTAAAAAAAAAAGCTAAAAATAAAATAAGTTAAACAAGATATCTGAGAACCTAAAAAAAAAAGGAATGCAACACACCGAAAAACATTTCGGCAGAAAGCCATTATATGCAAACAAACAAAAGAAAAAACCGAATTATATTTTTAAAAAAGCACTTGGCTAAAAAGTGCTTGAAATAAAGTTTGGCAGAAACAAAAACAAAAAAAAAAAAGAAACCTAACCTCAAAAAGATAGAAATCAACATCTGAAATGCAAATTAAACTGTTTGAGTTTGCATTAAATAAGCATTGAAACTTAAAGGTTTTTAATATTTTTTTTCTTTCAAAAGGAGCCAAGTTTATAGAATTTTGGAATAGCTTCCAATAAAATGGAGTATGGTTAATCTAAATGTCAACAGAGAAGCAAACTTACATCAACAGAACTAAGTTTTTCTATCTTCGGTGTGATCTTGTAAAATTTAGTTCATTTAATATTACCGCTGTTAATCACTATCGATTAATTTGTTTGATACTTCTATTAAGGTAGTTATTTGTTCATTTTTATGCTTGACGATCTACGAAACTTAAAACTAAAAAAATGTCCTTTGTTTATCATTAGAAAAAAACAATATGTATACTTATTATTTTAATTTTATCCTCACGTTAAAAGTTGTTATGGTGTCTTGTAATTCTATTGTTTCGTGTCATGTAGGAAATAACTAATTATCTTGTCAATGTCAAGCAACTTTGAACTCAACACACCGACAATGTTAAAGGAAGTACTTTAGTTATGAGTTGACAATTTCTTTCATATCTTAACAATACTACCAATGTATTACGAGTAATTTAAATACTGCGATAAGTCACACTTATATGTTATTAATGAACATATGTGGATCCTGCAATCTGTTAGTTTCATTTTTAAAGTTTATCTTATATGGATAAAATGGACATTCATGCTGTACCTAGTCTTATGTTGTTATTCATCATGTTGATACACAATACTGGTAATTTTAATACATACTATAGTATTATTTATGCGTCGTAGTTTTTTTGTTGGTTTTTTTTTTGGTTATAATTTTGAAAAAAAAAAAAAAATGTTTTTTTTTATAATATATATAGGCCTATTTATAAGTATAAATTTCACTGAGTTCTAAAGGGAAAGTTATGGTAATTTTAATACATACTATAGTATTATTTGTGCGTCGTAGTTTTTTTGTTGGTTTTTTTTTTGGTTATAATTTTGAAAAAAAAAAAAAATGTTTTTCTTTATAATATATATAGGCCTATTTATAAGTATAAATGTCACTGAGTTCTAAAGGGAAAGTTATGACAGTGATGGCTCTATCATTAAATAATACTGTATACATTGTGAATGATTGAAACAAAACAATACTTTTTAAAAAATTATATAGGCCTACACATTTAAATTTAAAGCGAGATATTTAACTAAAATTATATCATCTTAAATTTGAAAATGTTTATGGGAATAAATATTTTTTTTTAAATTTAATTTTTTAATAAAAACTTTTGCTAATCTTTACAAAATATACATTCCTCACCAAAAAAAAATAATAAATTCACGCGTATATAAAAATAATGAATGTGCCAAAATCCGATATCAGTTTATATTGTTTTTAAACACATACTATTTTATTTTGAACAATTTGCTTTAGCATTCTAGGTACGCAAATTTTCAAGATTATTTAACCATCTTTCTATAATTAGTTTTATGTGACATGAACATACCTATATCCAACTGATCTATTGTACATTTATTGTTTCCCTACCAGAAACAATGGTTTTAATACCAAGTTGCCCACCAGCAGAAGAAGGCAAAAATCATACCTTGGTATTTCAGGGGGATTTTAATCTGGACTCTTTAAACCGCGTTTATGTCATTCACAGAGATTCAACAGCGATAGCGAAATGTTTCCTACCAAGAAGCTGTACAAATTATTTTATTGGCAGTTTCGAGGCAAATGTAGCTGCGAGTAATGTTAGCCAGTTAATTAAAATTACCGTGAATATTAACAATGTCTCAAGAGATTCTCCAAGAACATTTAGCAATAACTGGTATATTGCTGACAACAACATAATAACAACAATTTGCACAGTCCAAATTTATTGTAAGTTGTTATCTTTTCACAATATGTAAGTTTACATATTATTTGAAATATGTTCACATTTAACTTTACATTATTCATTTGTTTTATTTAATGAATGAACGTGGTCTTGAAACAATATCTTGTACAAAATGATCATTATTTCTTTTTGTGCATATTTTTCACAGCAATAAATAAAATAATTCAATGTGGAAACCTGCTGATTAACGATGACCTTCGTGTAAACTGTTGGATGTCAAGATTATTTCCCGAAGGAAAATGTCAGGCATCCATGAAACTACATCAGGTTTGCTAGAATATGTTTGTAACGTGTATTCCATATGCGATATAATGCATTTGTGTTATTAAAAAATAAATAACTTCTTTTTAAAAAATGACATTAATCCACAGGTAAATGGCAATAGGACTATTATTGACGTTAACTACACAAACATTGAAGTATCCAGTGATCTAACTTACTTTATATTAAATTGTACATTTGTCATCCCAAAAAGTAATATTGACTCCGAAAAGTTTGAGATATGGGTGACAATGTACCCTAATATCACTGGTCAGGACGATGACACTAATTCTGGCGTAACTAAAATTATTAATATTGATTCAGGTGGGTGCACTGAGTTACTAGCAAGTAGATGTCTGTGCATATTTTTGTCTTTTAAAATACTTTAAATATGAGCTATTGAAAATAACGTACAACAATATTGTTTTTGTTACAATTGTATTTAAATTGTGTCTGTTTTGATGCCTAACTATTTTTTTAAACATGATCGTTAACACGTTAGAGAGGCTAAACGTAACAAAAGAACAACACCTGCCGATACAGATTAGAAGAAAAGGGCTGAAATCAGTTTTCAAAATGAAAAACTTGTTAATGTTAGACCGCAACCAAAATAATTATGTTATTCTTTATTACAATCAATGGGTTACCAACCAATGGAAGCAAAATTTAGCTAACAAAAATTTCAAACCTAACATACTTAATAGTCAAGTAGAAATAAAAAATAATTATTTAATTTATAACTCATAATCATCTGTAGGCCCTACATAAGTCTACCTTACATATTTATGAATCTGTGTTAATCGATAATATTTTTTTTTTTGGTTAGTACCATGTATAAAATTAACACAAGTGTTATATTTCTCCTATTATTGATCATGTAAGTGTAAAGAATGGAGGAAGACATGAACATACTTTTCTTACTTTAATTTAAAGACAAGTCAATTCAGTCGATTTTTTAACGCATGCACGTAACTTTACTGATGGGTTGAAATCTATAACATGTGTTAAAATGTGGGCCAGCTGTCAGTGTTAGCTATAAAGTAATTTAAGTAACTATGACTGTAGAGTTCTCTGTGTAAGCAATCATCTAATGTAATTAGATTTGACTGTACAGTTTTCTATGCACAATGTTCTTATAAGGTGAGCTAATTTAACAAAATGAATAATCTTTACTAATAACATTGTTTTACTAGTCTAAACTCTTTCATGATATGAAATGAAACGCCATTTCATAATCGTGGGTTAAATGTTTAAAATAATACAAAGTGAGTACGTAGTTATTCATATCACGTTTTACATTCTACATCATAATTCCCAAACATGCATGCTTGCATAATTTGTAAACAAATAATGGGATTCAGGTATTATCTCTCTACACTCTTAGATTAATGCTTTATAGTTATTAATGAAACTGTCTAAATAAATCGGTCAGCCCAACAAATATTAAATTACTAATGAATTCGTCTATTTTTCTTTATTCTTCGTCTGATACAACATTATGCTGAATAATTGACATCAGTGGTTTCATTTCATATTTGGTTATTTTGTTGTAAAGAATTAGAATTATCTAACGATAACCTGTAAATTCAGCAAGTCTATTGACTTTGGAAATCCAAATTATAAGATCCAGTCGTTCCTTGTTTTGTATCATAATGCGGTTTCTTTAATTCAAACACCTGAGTGACATTTTACAAGTTATTGAAAAAAAATTATTTTACAATACGTTGACTATAAGAATTACTTTTAAAACATTTTATATGGTAAATAAATTATTAATTAGGATACTGCATTCATATGTTTCAGAGCAATTGATAATTACAATAAGACTTCGAGACTGCCCTAAGATTGTTGAAGAAAATTCTGACGTCACTTGTTACTGTGAGGGATCTGAACTTCCACTAGCCAATTATTCTGTTAGTTGGTTTGACAATATATCTGGTGAGGCGGTTGCAGTCGGCTTTGGAGCAAGTAGTCTTAATTTTAAGGCTAATAGGAAAATGGAAACATGTAAATAGTTACAACTTAAGTTTAAATTATAAGCTCTACATTTTTTGGATTCATAATCAGTATGATATTTATAAGCAGGAAATGACATACATGTATTATATGTACACTCAGAGATAAGGGCCTACATATGTACATCTGTTTTTATGAAAATGAAAAAAAAAATCCAAATACATATTCTGGCATCTAGATGTGAAGTTTTAAGACTTAAAAACATATATTTTCTTTTAAGTTTTAAAATTGCTAAGACTTAAGCAACAAAACAAAACAAATTATTTATGCTATTGGTGTTTACGTGTGAGTTTTTTTAGTTTTTTTTTTTTTCTTTTTGTTATTGATCTTTGATACGTATGACTCTATGTCACTGTGAGTCACACTAAGGATTCACTGTTGTAAAGATGATTAATTTCCTTAAATTAAAATGACATTCGCCCTTGGGTAAAATTGAAGTGTATAAAAGTTGACTTCTTCATATAATAAAAGCATAATCAAAAGATGGCTGTTAAAAAATTATTTTGAAGTGTCTATGTCTCGAATTTCTTAACTAACCTTTTCTAGGCCTGGAATTTAGCTCAACAAAAAAAACCACTCATATAAACCAGCCATAGCTCAACACATAAATAATGTTTAAAACATGTAGAGCACTATTGTTGACATTCTAATTGGCCGTTATAAATGATTCCCGTTGAAAAATCGAAAAATTAACTTTGCAATTCGGCTATTTAAAGACTTAAACATTCAAAACGTTTTAACCAATAACGGTTTACTAGATTAAATTAATATGCATTTCTTGCATTGTTTTGTTTTCCAAGTATCGTTTCTTTTTAAAAAATACATGTTTTTTGTGGGAATTCTTGATTATATAGTTTTTTCCACGGGAAGTTTAAATATCTTTAATGAATGTATTACTATTTACACGCTATCAATATGAGCTTACAGTACGCACTGTGCAATATACATTTTAGAGTGCAGTATAAAAAATAATATTATTAACAAATTCTACAAATTATGGTATAATTAAATTAAATGGTATATTATCAGACTTTTAGTTTGAACATTAAACATCCGCAGAACTTAGATTTTTTTTTGTTTTGATTTTCCAGCATTCCACTGTAGAGCAAGTAACTCTGCTTGGATTAAACATGTTATTAATGCAACAGTTCTTTATTTACCAACTATAATAGGTATGATGCTCATTTTAACAGTTTCTTAAATATGCAATAGATAGAAGAAAATACTTGAAACAGCTTTAAAATATTATGATTTTATTGATTAACTAAGCTTTTTTGGATTAGCTCTTTAATATCTCACATTTATGTTTGTATTTAATTTATTTTTTAAAGTTAAGATTTATTACAATATAATTATATATATTATTTTAAAATACTGTTTCGCACATTGGAGTATACAATTATACGGTTTATAATTAGGACAATGGTTCAACAATAAATTTTCTTTCAGCAAAGGTATTAGAGATACATTGCAGTTTAATTGAATTAGGAGAAATCTATTCTCTGACTTGTACAGCTGATGGAGTTTACCCACCTGCACAATGCAATTTTCTGTTTACCTCCAATCAGGTAATTATTTTGATATATATATACCGGGTATATTAGTATATATATATATATTTTTATTTAAAAAAAACAAAACTTTTAAAGTCATTTTGTTTTAAAATGTGTGTAATTTATCTTTATTTTTAAAAAAAAAATATATCTTTAAATAAACATGTTCCTCGTGTAAATTATAAAACATTGGATACGTCTAAAATAAATGTGGAAAACAAATAATATATGAATTATTGAATAAATTATTTTGATGTTCAATTTCTTTTTTTTTTCTGTTATAGGATTATATAAAACACATCAACATAGAAAATGAAAAAGAATAAATTAAATGTTAAAGCATGTTCGTGGGTAGCTACATTATTTTATTGTAATAATACACATGCATTTTCCCAGAATGTGACACAAAAAGAAAAGATTTCTATTGAACATAAGACAATTACAGATGACCCAACTTCTTACAAATCTACATGTACACTTTCTTTACCAAAATTGAATGTACGGCAAGGACTTCACCATATTTTGGTACAGATGTATCCAAATGTTACTGGAAATTACCGTGATATAACTTATGGAACAAATGTGTCATTTACGTTTACCAAAGGTACGTAAATGTTTTGTATTTTCTTAATGAGATGTGCTACTTTAAATAGTTAGAAATCTAAACTTGTAAAGCCCATATTTTGTAAATCTCATTTTGATTCAAATTATTTTATCTTTAAATTAACAATAAACTAATTTTTCAATGCTTGTTACATATTTTTTATTAGACAAATGTATGTCAATATCAAAAGACATATTAAGGGTTTTTTCAGTTAATGCATTTGAATGTAACATTACAGCAAGCATTTATTGATTTTAAAATACATTTAAATAAATAGTTTATAATAATTTGATGTGAATTATATTAAATAATAAGAAGAAGCCCATGTTTACAATTTAAGCCAACGATGATCTTAAAAGGATTTTTAAAAAAGAAATATTGATACATTATTTTCAACTTAAAATATTTATAATAACCTGGTTAATGCTCAGCAAAGATAATAATTAAATTATATATATATCTCTGAACATAAACAACATCAAGCTTCGTTAATAACACGTGTTTTCTATTAGATATAGCCTACAAATTCTTATAATAATATTATTGTGATTTAAAGAGTAGCATAGTTGTGGCACTAACACTAACTGTTATAATAAATTTGAACAACATTATTCATTTGTTAAATTATATAAAGTAATATATTATATAGGCCTATGCGACAAAATGATTTATCTATAATGAAAGCATTTGCTATGTGTTATTTCTACATCTCTGATCTCTAGAATTTAAATATATATATATAATAACACGTTTTCTTTCATTAACGAAATTTTGTTAAAATATATTTTTTTAAAACTTAAATTAATGTGTTTAAGCTAATTATTTAAATACACTTGAACAGAAGTTGACAAAGTCCTTGATCACTTCAGCAGCAAGAATGTGATTACCGGTATCTGTGTCGTTGTCGGTGCAATGTTCATATTAATAACTGGAGTCTTAATGTGGCGCTACACGTTTCAAGGTTTGTTTACCTCAGTTTTGCCTAATGCTATGTTTATAATGGTAAATTATGTGTTAAAATATACACAAATTTCACATTACTCTAAGTCTATTATCTCTATTTATTTCTCACAGATGTCTGCGTCACATGTACACACCCTGAGAAAAAGCAGAACACGTATGATGAAATCAACGATGGTTATGTGCTGGCCGTGACAGGCGTTTACACAGGTGATGGACAATCCGAGTTCAAGGGATATCGGAAACTTGAAGCAAGAGAAAGAGACCGTGCACATGAAATGACTTATGAATGTAATGATTATGAATCGGTGGACGAATTACAAATACATGTTAAAGAAAATCCTACAACAATTGAGAATACTACCGAAAGTAGGATTGGAATTGTTGATACCACGTTCCATGAACTTTACACTACAACTACAAACCCTATTGACATCAGTCCCCAAACTAAAACTACTAATGACATAAATGATCACACTTTGAAAGATAATGAAATTTTAGATCCCAGACTAAATGACGTTGCCTTCAAATAACATACTGTGAATCTTCGTGATTCAGATCCCATTGTTATCTAAATCTATAACCCTGATTTTATTTCTTTTACTTCTTCTTCTATATTTTGAGGACCCATTTTGAGGATATTGATCATTCTGGCTCCCATGTTTGTAGAGGGGTTCGCGATGTAACTGTGCATAGTTTTGAAGAGGATACTTCAGTTGTTGCAAGAGCTACTGAGGAATGGTATTAGCATTAGGATTATGTTGTTGGAAGGCAGTAGGCAATACACTCAAATGTGTCATGTGTTGTTGTCTCAACTGTTGCTTTTTTTTTTAAGCTTGTTCCAGTCCCTGATTGATAATTTTAAGATGATGTAAAGACTATTTTTAATGCTAATACTTTTTTTTTTAGAACCCATTGGAATGTTTATGAGATATTAGAACCTACGTCAAATGCTTATGCTAGTCTAGAATCCTATTTGAATGTTAATACTACATTAAAACATTATTTGAATGTTAATAACATGTTAGAACTCTTTTTGATGTTGATAACATAATAGAAATCTCTTTGAATGTTAATAACATAAATTAAAAACTCTTCTTTGAATGCTAATAATATATTATAAGTGTTTTTGAATTTTAATGATATCTTCGAACCCAATGTAAATAAAGATAAATAATGTATTATTTTTTTATATTTTTTTTTGCTGGCATCCGTCCGTCACAATGTGACGATGGAGTGGGCTTCGTAGGACGAAATCCACATAGCCTGGGATTATTATACTTGAAGGATTATAAGCTGGTTCCCAACAGCAAATCGCCTCTCTCCACGCCGCTGGGTAACCCAAGGGAGCATCATTGGATGATACAGCTTGGCACCAGTGACGTCGCAGGAGTTGTCGGAATGTTTCTTGTATCAATGTTATCCGCCTTTCGGGACTCCATCTCCGGGTTTGATTTCAGAGTTTCCTTCTCTTAGATGAGTTGTCGTCCAAGGTTAACGAGTCCCATCTACTAATAATGTATTAGTTAATATATTAGTTAATGAAAAAAACAACTTTACATTGATCCATGTAGTAATGAGGATGATAAGTTATGAAGTTGTCGGAAATGTATATATCGATCAAGGAAAATAATTCCTATTTTAGTTTAATTTTAAATCATACATAATTGGTCGTTAAAGTGGAACCACGGTTTAAACAAAGTGGCACACAATTCAAAGATATATTTTAAAAAAAAACACCAAAAGATAAGTTTCATTCTATGTACTGTTAAGTAGGGGACCAGCTTTCTTGGTTTTAACGGTTCCATGAAACTGTTACATAGTGCATGTGTTATGACATTGTATGGCGTTTCATGCAACTATTTCAATGATGACAGGGAAATAAATGTTCATACTGTTTCCTAAGAAATCTACAGGGTAGTGGTAATCTTTCAGGATTATATAAATTAATCATAAATTTCAGTCAAGCAAGAAAGCTGCACATGAATAAACGGTAATATCAACAGCCATACCAGTCGAGAAAAATTGCCAGGGCAAATCATGTCTCGGGATACTGACTTCGAATTTGATCTAATTAAAATCGACTGGTGTATCATTGTGTAGAATTGCAAAGCGTTGTGTGTTGAACTTTGAAGATCCGCCAAGAACGGTGACTGCTTTACATGCTAAAATTTAGCATACACATTACATATATTTATTCTCATCTGTTATATTTATTCCATTTCGAATTATTATTTGTTTTAAATTGATTCAACTCCTTAAGCATGACTTGAATTAGATTTTTTTTTCTTTTAAACTATTACTGTACAGACAGTGTTTTAAATGGTGTTCGACAATTAGAATAAGATTTTAAATCATTGTTAATACCCTGTAGGCCTAATATCGTACACACTATTTTTATAAATATTGTTTTCACATCTAACATGCCATTAACTAAACTAATAACATTTTTTTTTCTATGTCTGCTAACGTTTTAATTGATGTCTTATAACATGAAGTTGAAATCGATTACTTTCTACGAATATTTTTAGTATTTTATTGTGGATCACAATAGTAATAACTAGATAAATAAGTGTGTATTAGATGTTCAGATTTTGTGACTTTGCGTATGTTCCTCTAAACCGCCTGATTGACCAATTTTTTTTTTTTCGATAACTCATTTATATAAGTCTTTGGTGTAATTGCTATCTATTTAAATCGTATACATATATACTTCATTGTTAAAAGAAAGTTAGCATGATGTAATTTGTCTGCATTTCTTCTCACCATTTTAACATGAATTTTCCTAATCATTTCTTTTTTTTAATCATTTTTTTATAGTTAATTTTAAATTATTTCAATTTAGGCCTTGTTTGATAAAGTTTACAAAATACACGCTAAAATCTGAGCATTAAATGTCTGCTTTGTGCTATAGTCCACAAAATATCTACCAACCTCAAATGTTTGTGCCCCCCCCCCCACCGTTTTGCTGATTTTGAAGCCATATTGATATTAAATGCGATGTTCAACTTCACGTTCTATTGGTCAAAAATCAGTTTAAAAGTTTAAAAAAATACACGCTAAAATCTGAGCATTAAATGTCTGCTTTGTGCTATAGTCCACAAAATATCTCCCAACCTCAAATGTTTGTGCCCCCCCCCCCCACCGTTTTGCTGATTTTGAAGCCATATTGATATTAAATGCGATGATCACCTTCACGTTCTATTGGTCAAAACTCGGTTTAAAAGTTTAAAGCACAAAAATGGGAATAATAGTTTCTTAAAACTGTCTTTGGTAAGTTGATGAAAAAAACAACTATTTGGATAGTAGATTTCGAACTCTATTTTCAACTGTAAGTAGCCGTATGTTTTTTTCTAAATGTATTTCTCCTGAACTTGGAGCTATGGTGCGCAAAAACATCATGACATTAGTAATTACGATCTAGAAGTAACTAGACTGTACATTTCAATTTATCAATTAGGAAAAAAAAAATATTTCAATTATCTCACGATACGTTAATATTAAGTCAAATTGAGAAATTTAGAATGATCCTAAAAGTAATAAATAATAGTTTTGCTACTGCTGACATAGACGCTGTTTAAAATCATTTTTATACATGAACAAAGTATATAAAGGGATATATCCCTTGTTTATGTATTTGTATATATAGCTGCCGTGGAATGTTTCAATCGTGTTTTACTAAAGCTTCTTTCATATTTTACCACGACCATCTTATTTCAACAGGATGTACACAACCCTAACCCAGTGGAAACCGAATATAAATATTTACTGTTTAAGTCATTTTTGTCCCTAACGGAATTCAGTGATGGTTTATTTCAACGCCAGAGAAATAGCTTAAATGTATTAAATTGTTATCATTTTAAAATTGAAATGTTTACGTGCTGAAAATAAATAGTAACATTGCACTCAGACGTTTTTTGTCTTCTATTTA
Organism: Lymnaea stagnalis; assembly: GCA_964033795.1. Classification (NCBI taxonomy): domain Eukaryota; kingdom Metazoa; phylum Mollusca; class Gastropoda; family Lymnaeidae; genus Lymnaea; species Lymnaea stagnalis. Next base: position 25,356 of record CAXITT010000082.1, read on the forward strand.
TCAAATTTTAATGTTAAGATAAGATACCGGTTTCTGAAGTTATCAAATGTATGAAATGATCAGACGCATGAAGTGACAAGATGTATGAACTAATCTGATGTTATGAAGTGATTATTTTTATGAGGTTATTTGATTTATGATTGGAAATTTAAGTAGGACAAACGTTATTTCGATTTTTCTTTCACAAAAAGGAAAAGCTGATAAAGTGGAAATGGTGGGTTACTGTGCATAATGATGTGCTAAATCAATGTTACGACAATCCAACAGCAATGTATGGATTTTATGTGAGGATATTAACCATTCTCAAAAATTAAACAAAGTAGAAAGAGAAAAAAAAAATTAAAGAAACAAAAAATAAGAAAGCTAATTTTAAAGAATTTTTGAAGGAATAATTTTTTTTTCTTCTGAAAATGAAGTCTTAACACTTTTTTTTTTTTTTTTTTTTTTTTTTTATAATTTTTTGAGAGAAAGCATAAAACTAATATACTTCCAAACATAGTTTTGATGTTTTGATTGAATTAACTGAAATGTCTGCTAAAAACTACCAAAAAACAAGCTCGTGTGCTCATAATTCCGGAAAAAAAAACAATTTTTTTTGAGAGAAGGCTTTCATCTTTTATACTTCCACTCATAGTTTTGATGTTTTGATTGAATTCACTGAAATGTCTGCTAAAAACCACCAAAAAACAAGCTCGTGTGCTCATAATTCCGGAAAAAAAAACAAGAAAAAAAACCCACCTAATTTAAACACGTTTGAAAACTGTGTTATGGAGATTGAAGTGCTAAGTTACCTTTGTGAAACGTTAAACACATGAAGAAGTTTTCACATTTTTTTGGCCTGCAGCCTGTAATTTCACAGTCTTTGCTACATTAAATTTTTGGCTGATAGGCTCAGCTTAACACTTGACAAAGTGATAAGCAATTTGCAAGCAGATGCCGCTCTGCACCATAATCACATACAAATAGGGATGCATGTAATTATTTTTAAAAAAAATCGTTACAAATCAAAATAATATGGAATTTAAGTAACAAGAAGACTATGGTCCAAGTCGTAAAAAGGAGGGGGAATGGGCAATCAAGTGACAGCGGATGTACTTAAAAGAAGGAAAAAAACCACAAAAACAAGATACCGTATTTTTTTTTTTTATTTCAGTTTTGATCATTTACTTTCTAAACTCTGAAACAGATCAAATGCCTTCCATGGAGAAGCAAATGTGTTTGAGTCTATTCACACTAAGAATATATACTATTGGCTTAAAGTGTATTTAAAAATATAATTTTACAAAACGTATTTACAAAGGATACATTTTAATACAATTGTGCATTCTATGATATTCTCATATTTTTCCAAAAAAATCAACAACATCACAAAAAAAATCAACAAAAAACACAAACTCAAATTTATATAACATTGATTTCTAACTCATTACTAAATTCTTCAAATGTTTATTTAACATCCATTACCTGTGTGGGAATAATATGGATGCAACTTGTGTTTAACATCCCTTACATGTGTAAGTGAATATATGGATGAGACAAGTGTTCAACGTCCATTACATTTTTGTGGATGCATGGAGGAGACTTGTGAATAACACCCATTACATATGTGTGGATATATGGATGAGACTAAAAATTATAAAATTAAAAATACAACTTTAATTGGAAGCCATCATCTTTTTGTATTCCTAATGGATCTAATTCTTCTTTATTTTTGAGAGGACATAAGACAAAAGGTTTACTTCTAAAATTAAAAAAAAAATATAGCTATATCTATTTGTTAATTGTCAACAACAAAACATTAGGAAATCCGTTGGTCGGTGTTGAGCTTTCGCTCTTGATTGGCACATTTTATTTGAATTAAAAATAGTTTCACACCCACTAACCTGAATTTGGTAATAAACAGAACTCAAATATTTAACTGGAATTCACAGTATATTTTATATAATATAATTTATGCAAACCATATTCAACAACTATCTCCCAGAAATAAACCGTTTCAGAACTTTTTATTATGTATATATTTTGTTACACCAATGGGAAGCTCTTTGATTAAAAATCGGGTTTTCAACAAATATTAAGAAAACTATTTTGTATTTTTTAACAGTTTAATAAAGAACCTGCATTTGTGATCACCCCTAACAAATGCTGTCACTAAAACAGATGGTAATATTTTTTAAAAAAAACATTTTTTTTAAAAGCAATACAAAAAAAAATTTAAACTTGAATCAATTTATACAAAGCAATTTAAAATTAATACCGATTATAAATTAAAAATGGACGGAAAATTTGCCAATTGTTTTAGAATTTTGTTTTTCTATTAAAAGAAATTATAAATAAAATTATACTCTTGGTCATTTGGTAGTATTTTCATATTTGGTTTACACATTTTTAAAAAAAAATATTTTAATAATAAATACTAAAAATAAAAATATTTCAATAAATTAGATTGTCCATCGCGTCTTTTGATCTAATTTATATTTTATCCGAATAAAAAAAATGCTTCTCTCAACATATATTCAAATTACACCAAGTCGGAACACCCAAAAATGACTTTCTTAGTAACTTTCTTAAAAAATATGATGTATAATAAAATAAAATAAAAAATATAATATAAATACGACCATTATTATTAGTATACATACACGTACATTAATATAATGATACATACTATGTGCAAACCTTATACATCATTAATGATACCATTAAATGTCAGAAATTTTTGTCAAAATTTAAGAAGTATACATACAATTTTTCAAAAATTATTTTTACATGTTTTTAAAATATACTTTGTATAATTTGTATCGATTTGCTTTTCATTGTTATAAAATTGTATTCTGAAACTAAACCTATTATTTGTTTGATTGCTTTTTTAATGACTAAAATATATGATTATGTTTCTTAAATTTGGAAATTGACAAGGGGGATGTTCGAATGTTTAGTTGAATTTATTTATTTCTTTATTTAAATTTAGTGATCAAGTGTTTATATAAGCCTGTAGAAATGTGCCTATCAACTGTGTTTGACTCTTACGTATATTTCATTATAAACCATTATGTTATGTTTTTTGAGAATATTGAAAACAGCAAGTTAATATTTATAAATTATGAAACATAAAATAGCTTTAAATGTCAAGTCCATAAAATTAAAACTTTAAGCAGCCATGCTTGATTTACTTTTGTTTTTCAAAGTTGTTCTAAATGAGAAGAAACAAAAATATCATATTTTTTAAAAAAATTTTAAGATTTATCGGACATTGATGGAAAAGATTAAAATGAACTTAAGTTATCTAAGTATAACTAGTAATAATTTGGAAGGACATTTATAACTTTTTCCAGCCTAATTTTAGTGTAGTCAAATTTTGATTGCTTTTTAATGAGTTTAAATTTTAAAAATAATAGCTTGTTGAATTTAACCGCTGATAACCTGATGTTGAGTTTTTAAAAACTGAAGAAATTTGCCGCTGGCATGGCATCAGTGTTTGAAACAACTTAAGTCTGCGAGGAAACATTTTAAAAAAATGGATTATGTGAAGTGTAAAACTTCGAACTTCGAGTTGACATGGTCCTAGGTTTGGCCTGAATGACCGTGGTTGGTCCTGGATGACACCTGAATACCTTTGGTCGGTCCAAAATGTGACCTGAATACCTGTGGTTGGTCCTAGATGTGACCTGAATACCTGTGGATAGTCCTAGGTATGATCTTATTACACGTGGTCACGTATATAAATTTCATTCTGTGAAAACACGAGACTCAAGAATGGTTAGTAAGAGGATTTCAAAACACGAGATGCCACCAAGTATGAGAGACTGACCACTGTAGAAAACAGACCCAGAGATGCCATGCTTTCCTAAAAAGTTTAGTCGTACATAACAAATCTATAGTGTCAGAGTTTGAGCCAACTCCGTACATACCAAGCCTATAGTATTAGAGTTAGAGAAATGTGGTGTTTGAGAAGATAGGTTTATAATGGACATATTTCTAACAAATACAGAACATTTACTTTTAAAAGTGGCTACAAGGGAAAGTCATTCATCCCATCATAAGTGACGTCCGGGTGTGGGGGAGGCACCCTCTTCACTTCCTATGCGACAGTTACAAGAACTAAACACTTACACTACAAACCCCTTAACAAGTACTACATCCGTTAGCAAAATATCGAATGATCAATTAAAGGCCGCAAACCCTTGATAATACTGTATCGTTTTTAATTCTACAATGTTATCTCCCTTTCTTGAATTGCAGGCGTAATTTCAAATTGAAAAGTTTACAAAAAAAGAAATTTGAGAATACTTACTATTTTCAAGAGGTGTTTTTTTCTTAAAAATGTGTGCAAAATTCTTTTGCCACTACTAAAAATTGAATGACTAGACAATCTAGACCAGGTCTGCAAAATTCAAAATGTTATAATAATGTGTTCAACAGCACCGAAAATGCACTATTGAGCATAAGAAATTAGCAACTTCTCCTCAACAAATCAACCAATGCAAATAGCTGTAAGGAGATAGCCTTGGCAGGGGAGCGCGACCGGTCGCCCGGCCACGGGGCAGGTGAGCCCCCTCACCAGACGCTTGGCAGGGGAGCGCGACCGGTCGCCCGGCCACGGGGCAGGTGAGCCCCCTCACCAGACGCTTGGCAGGGGAGCGCGACCGGTCGCCCGGCCACGGGGCAGGTGAGCCCCCTCACCAGACGCTTGGCAGGGGAGCGCGACCGGTCGCCCGGCCACGGGGCAGGTGAGCCCCCTCACCAGACGCTTGGCAGGGGAGCGCGACCGGTCGCCCGGCCACGGGGCAGGTGAGCCCCCTCACCAGACGCTTGGCAGGGGAGCGCGACCGGTCGCCCGGCCACGGGGCAGGTGAGCCCCCTCACCAGACGCTTGGCAGGGGAGCGCGACCGGTCGACCGGCCACGGGGCAGGTGAGCCCCCTCACCCTTTTTTTTTAAAAATATGTTTTCTATTAATTGAGAAATGCACAGTATAAGAAAAAGCGAATAATTTTTACGAATCAATAAAACACTTTAAGTTGTATCACTTTAAACGTTTTTCTATTTTATGTTTTTTATAAATTTATATTGACTAACAAAATCAGAAAATTATTACTCAAATATGCCTCAAGTATAGCTTATAAAGTGTCACTAAAACGAAAGCGATAGTTTCCCTTGAAAAGGCATTAAGTTGAGGAATGGGCTGAATTTTTTAAAAAAACGTATAACTATTGAATGATAATAGACGGTTATAACAGAATCATTAATTATTAACAATGAATATACTAAATTTAAAACACGAATTTTATTTTGCAATTCAAAACATTTATTTGTCTTAAAACATATTGTTCCATTATCTAAAATGTAAATAGGAATATCTAAATTTACATAAACAAAGTTACTTTTGAATGGAATTTTTATGTATTTAAATAAACAAAACATATTTTTTTAGTTTCGGAATTCAAAAACTGGTTGTTTGTTATCTAATTTCGTATTATTTACCCCAAGAAATTTTTAAAAAAGAATTAACTTATTTCCCAGAAATAACAAATATTTTTATTGTTTTGAGAGTCTTGTAGACAAGATATGTTTTTAATAATTCAAGTTTCTTGTTCTCTGGCAAAGTTTCGAAATGGTTTTCAACGAGGAAAGTTTCCATTGATGTCATTAAAATGTCTTTTCATCCTACGCGGTAATAATGGAGCTCGATCCTTTTTCGCGGGTAAGGTGAGCCCCCTCGCACGACCCTTGGTCGTGGAGCGCGATCCCAATGACATGGGTCAAGCGAGTCTGCACCCCCCCCCCCCCCCCCCCCCCCCCCCCCCCCCCCCCCCCCCCCCCCCCCCCCCCCCCCCCCCCCCCCCCCCCCCCCCCCCCCCCCCCCCCCCCCCNGCGAGCCTGCCCTCGCCGGACCCCTGACCGTTCAGTTCAATCCATGGGAGTTGCGAACACAGAGCTATAAATATATAGAGTGCGCGCTAGTCATGCGCAAAGAAGGAAAGTGTGAAGCTAGCAAGTCGAGTGAATGCCCTTGCGTACGCACCTCTTATCTTAGTTCCTGTCTGCAGAAGAAGAAGAAAATCATCACAAAGTGTCTTGCTGTGCTGCATATAATTGTCCACAAAAGATTCAAAACAATCCAGAGAGCAAGGAATCACTTTCTCCGGTATGTGATAGTTTGTGTTTCATGTTAACTTAGCTTGAATAGGATTTAATTTTCAAGATCCAGCTGAATTTGTTAATTTATCGATGCATGATAAATCATGATCCATTATGGAGCGCTTGTTGACTAGACGTCGAGTCTGAGTGCATATTATATTATTACTATTAATAAAACTATTAAAATTATGGTAGTATTAGTATTTATTATGATATTACAGAACAAAGTAAAGTGATAGTAGTACTTGTAGGCCGAGGTAGTACTTAGTAAAAGTAGGCTTTTACTTTTAGATTTTATGGGCAAAGTAGTAGTACTACTACTAGTAGGCAGGCCTACAGTTACAGTCAACAGTACTAGTGTATAAAATAAACAATACTATATCAATATATATGCTCGCTAATGTTTTGCTTATCATGATTAAATGAAGAATACACAAACAAATGCACAAGTAGTGAAAAGAAAAAATGTCTTAATAATGATTAAATGCATTGTATGTCTCTTATTAAGTAGGTATTTTGAAAGACGCACGCGCATTCCTTCTGCGCAGTCGAAAAATCACGCAAAAACTTTTGTGGCCATTTAATAGTCGCCACTACGTTGACCTCGGATTTATGCGTTTTACGTCACAGTTTACTAATTATAACTTAATTTTGTCATCGATTACGTTTACTGTTTGTCTTCCGGAGACGCTACTACAACGGATCCAACCTAGTGAGCGGCTATTCCTTTACTACGTAACTTTGAACACTAGGTAAGCTATAAATATGCATTAATTACTTTGTTGGAGCTTCCATACATGATTGAACCCAAAAGCTCATGTTTGTCATCAAATTTGTATTGCTAATAACTTTGAAATAGTCAATTATCTCCGTTCCAAAGAAAGTTATCGCACTCCACATGTAAGATCAACCTTCATCACCGGAAGAAAAAAAAAATGGACGAATTTTTTTTCACCGGGCTGATAGAAGACGCTCTAAATAACATTCTATAATTTAATAGTTAATCATTTTGTAATCTTTAAACATCTGAATTAATCTAAGTTAATTAGTAAAAGTTAGTTTAAAAAGTAAAAGAAATGGATATGATTATACAAATAGTTTGAAATTATGAATATTAAATTGATGGCTAATTGACTAATTGCTTTTTTTAATTTTTAAAAGAAATCCGATAACAAAGACTAACTAAGAATAAGAATAATCATAAAAATAATTATGTCAAGTCACTGTTACTATTGAAAATGTATAGTATATATTAATTTGTATACAACAGTATAATTATAAATTATTTATAATCTAATTAAACTGAAGGCTTAAAGGCATAAGGCCTTCATCATGTTTTGAAATGTAAAAGAAATATAAAAACACAAATAAAATTATTGTAAAATTAATACTAATACCATTGCCAGCCCATAAATGCCATTAATATTAATATTAATTGGAATACTTAAAATAAATAAGTTATAATTTTAATAATTTAATAATAAATTTAAATAAGACAAATATTCTCAGATTTTAAAAAAAAATTCTGTTTCAGTTATCCCGACAATGTCTATAAAACTTCAGGATTTTGACAGCTTAGTGGCAAGCTTTGCCGAAGATGCAACGACTGGGTTGTACAGGAATGGCTTCGCCTTCTACCTTTATACCAGCAGTGCCAACAAGAAGGAGGGGATTAAAACTGCTGTGTTGGTACTTGATGAGGCCTTTAAGAAGGATCTCAACTACGTGTCGAACCAAAGTGGAATACATACTATTTTGTTTAACTTGTCTAAAAAAAATTTTTATTTAAAAAAACATTTTAAATTAAACTAGGCGAAAATCCAGACCCTTTTGTTTCAGCCTTTTAAAGTGCCAGGTACCAAGACCAAGGAGAAAAAGATGGTGTCTTCCAGCTCTTTTGATTTTTCTACTCATATAAATAATGAAATACCAGATGAAATTATTCCACAGGTAGCTCAGCAGCAGTTAGAGGTTCCACCACCATTGAAGAAGTTGCGCACTGACTGTAGTCAGTGTCACTTAATTAGGAAAAGGTTTATAGCTAAGTGTAGGTCCTTAGAGGACAAGGTAAGAAGAGTTAAATTAAATGCCAAGTCTCTCTGCAGGTCCCCTGAAATGAAAGTGTGGACTCAGAGCCTCAAGAGAAAGACGATAAGGATCGATACACTGAAACGAGAGAAGACAGCGCTTAAGACTAAGGTTCAACACTTGGAACGACAGCTGAGAACATCAGCAACGAAGATGGAAAAAGCCAGTCTACTGAGCAGAAGGAACCGCATCCTGCAGAAGAAGGTCACCAAACTACAGGAGGAAGTGTATCAGCTGAAGGTTTCACTAAAGACAACAACGGAGGACAGGAGAGAGACACTCTTGAAGGTGGATGAACTGATGGAGGCGTCTGAGAAGGGTAAAGTAATCATTACCACATCTGCAAAATCACCAGGCACCCAGGGTAAAGCTCGTAGACAAAGATATACTTACAATACCCCCATGAGGAAATGTATATATAATTGCATTTTACACCAGGTGCCTGTGGATAAAGCTGGAATAGTGATTGACTTTATTGTCCAAGAGCTGGCTGGACAGACCTTGTCAGATGTCCCTTGTGCATCCACAGCTGCATCCATGACCTATGAACTGGGAATCCTCTCTGACCTTCAAGTCAGTGAAGTATTGTTTCAGGCTAATAATGTTACATTATCCTGAGACTCTACACCACTTGACGGTCAGCATATTAACGCTTGTAACATTTCAGCTGATGGGCAGAACCTGACTCTCCAGACAGCAGGAATAGCAGGTGGTAAGACAGAGGATTACCTAGAGCAAGTCATGAATGCGCTTCAGGATGTTGCCTCCGTGTATTCGACTTTCCATAAAATTCAACAGCAAATGGTGCTGTATACTTTTAATCTCTCTCTCCAGGCAACGCTAAGCGATCGAGCTCGGGTGAATAAGTGTGTGTCTCAGCAACTGGAAGAGACCCTAGGCAAGAAGCTAGTGCAGCTGAAGTGCCACTTACACCCTCTGGACGGCATGGCCACCCAGGCCAGGAAGGAGCTCAGAGCTTTAGACGTTGAGTGGGAGATTAAGGGTAATGTTTTTGGAAGTGAAGGCTGCGCAGCTAATTTGGTTTATGCTGTGTCTAAATTGAGGTAAATATAAAAAATTATTATTTTGTATATTCTATTCAAAATTTGGTTTTTAAGTGTTATGTTTTTTAATTGATTATAAATTTGAAATACTAAAATATTTTCTTTACATTTACAGATACAAAATGAAATCAGGAGACCCATCAGGGTTTAAGGCCTTCCTTGAGAGATCTAAGCTAAACCCAGGAGTCATAGTACGCTATGTGGGGAACAGACTCCATGTTCTGTTCCACCTAGCAGGGATCATTGTCCACCTGAAGGATATGCTATCCCAGTACTTGACTAAGTACTCAACTGCTATGGGGTTGCGATCGGTCATTATGAAGGATCTCGACAACCCCAACATTTTTTTGCAGTTGAGAGCTTTAGGTAAATATATATGTATTTTAAAATATTGTAGTGGTGAAATGTTAAACAATATCTCATGTAGTTTATCAATATTATACATGTGTGTATTGTTTCCTAAATTTTATTATATTTTATATGTTAGGTCTCTTCGGGAAGGTCTTGACTGGCCCCTGGATGACCACATTCTATAAGAATCCTGGTGGATTAAAGCATTTGGAAATGGTATGTGTTCATTGTAATTGTCTATAGCGATTAACCACCATTATAATTTTTAAAAATATTATGTGCCCATTAAAAAAGTCCATTATTTTCTTTTTATCACAGACTCCACTCATCAAAACATGCATGGTCACGTTGAAGGAGATTGCAGACAACCCAGCCTTGGTCCTCACCATCGACCATGATGTGTTCAACCACCAGCTGGAGGTGGATGATGTCCTGCTGAAGCTGAGGAGCAACTCCGAGGAAACATCAGAACGGTTTTTTTTTACAATCTCCTTACTAGCAAAATGTTTTTTAAATGTTTTAAGTAGGCAGCTGGGGGATTATACTGATGGTGAGCTGGCGGACCCCCAACCAGACCTGATGGCAAAGACTTCATCTGCTCCAGTTCACAACATCTTCTGTGAGCGTGTGTTGGGCATGGTGGATGCCCAGGTTAAGAGGGCACCCAACGCATCCATGGCTTTTGTTGATGCCAAGGTGAAGTCTCTTGCCAATAAGACAATGGAATGGTTGGTAGGGAAACCCAGTTCGGAACAGGTTAGGATGATTTCTTTTGCAATTAACTTTGCACGTAGGCAGGTTAAAGTTCTTAAGAGTAGGGATAAGTTAATGAGACAGGTGGTTATTTTTAGACAGACAGAATTAGCGCAGAAAAGGGATAAGACAGATAGAAATAAATTAGAAAGAAACATTAGAAACTGTCTGGAAACTGGTTTGGGGTTGGATGATGATGTTTTCTCTAGTCTTCTCCCAGGTACTAAAGAAAATTTTAATGAAATGTTTCAGAACCCTGTAGACTGCCTGCCCTTACCTATCAGGCATGTTTGGCATGTAGATGGAGAAGACAAGGTCTTTGAGGGGGAAGTAGTTGCAGTGGTAACTAAAAACAAAAAGAAGTGTTGTCGTGTAGTTTATAGTTTAGATGATATTCAGATTATTCCTGTTACTTTTTTAATTGCAGATGCCATAATGGGAGATTTTCATTTCAGTTAGATAATTTCAAAATTTGTTGCTGTTTGCTTTTGTCTATGGGTACATTAAAAAACATTTTGCTAATTTTTCCTTTTCAGCATGCATTGTTCACATTTAATTTTAAAGTTACTGTTAATACTGTTAATAATTTTTAGATTTTGTTGATAAGTTTAGAATTGATTACTTTTTTTAATACTTTTCCCATTTGTATTCGGGTTATTTTGTTCACTTTTCATGCTTTTTATAGATTTCATTGTGTCTTAAAAACAGTATGAACCTTTGTTTTTGTTGTTGTTTAATTTTGAAGGGATATTTTTTTTAATACCTCCTTTATTCCATTTTTCTGTTTCAGGCTCATATAACTTTTTATTCTAGTGTTTTTAATGCTGTTTGAATTAATTTAGAAAATTATAATTTGTAGATATGTATGTAATGTATATGTATTTTTTTATCTTTTGTCTTGATTACTTTTTTAATACTTTTCAAACTTTTATTTTGAATTTTACTTTTTTAAAATACTTTCCACATTTTTATTTTCAGGCTGTTATCTTTTCTTTTAATGGTTGTATTATTACTGTTTGCATTTCTTTATAAAATTATTTTGAGTAAATATATTTATGTAAGAATTTTCATTTCTTTTCAATACTTTTCAATTTTTTATTTTCAGGCTGTTATCTTAACCTTAATCTAGTATTAATTACTGTTTGCATCAATTAAGAAAATTATTTTGTGTAAACACTTAAATATGTATGTACTATTGATTTGCTTCTCACTTTAATTTTTTTTTTTAACTATTCCATTTGTCTTTTTCAGGACGTTTATTTTCTTTAAAAAAAAGGTAACTATTAAATTTCATATTACAGTACAAGTATTAATTATAATTAAGACATTGATTAAATATTTGTTGGGTATCATTACTTTATAATTATATGTATGAACGTCTGACTTTTTATTTTGGAATACATTTTAAAAAATTATTCCCCCCCCCCCTCCTTTTTATTTTATTTTCAGAATATTTCAAATTCTTCATTTCATCATTTCATACAGATAAGTGTTCATATTATTAGTATTAGTTAAACATTTATTGTCTGTAATTTATTTACAAACTGACTTTGCAACATTTTTTGTTTTACAGTGTAACTGTTTTGACTCAGTATTTGAATAATTTATTAATATTTCTATTTTTATATTTAGGTCGTTATATTTGAATAATTTATTAATAACAGTTCTATCTTCTTTTCAGGACGTATTAAGTAGTAGCACTGTTTTATCTCATGCAATTAGTTTATATTAATATTATGATTTGATTTTATAAAAATAAAATTAAATTTTTCATTATTTTTCTTTTCGGGTATTTTTAAATCCTCTACAGAACATAAAATGCCTATAATCGAATTATAATTTTTATGTGATATTCTTATTACTTGAAAATGGAATAAACATGCAATTTATTTTGTTTTTCATGTAAAGAAATAATAATTTTTCAAAAAAAAAAAAGAGGTTTTTTTACCAAATTTTTTTTCACTTTCTCTGCAAAAATATTTTTTTCAAAATAAATGTATCTTCTATAATGTGCAACTTTTGTTTTCATTGTGTTTTAAGAGTGTGTGCTGAAAATTTGGTACCCTTATCTTTAAAAATAAAAAAGTTATGGGTCAAAAAGTGGAAAAAATTGAAAAGTGGGTCACAAGTTTTTTGGGTAAAATATATAGCATAAAAAATTTGACAAAAAAAATCATAACTCCAGTTCTATAAAAGATAGAAAGATAAAGTTGGTGTTGTTATAAAGCTTATGGCTAGCCCTTTAAAATGATGTATCATTCATGGCAATCGGACAAATTTTGTGTCAAAGTACCTAATATATGCTCGCTAATGTTTTGCTTATCATGA
>CAXITT010000082.1:42417-54648 GCA_964033795.1 Lymnaea stagnalis
TGACAACCCTGACAAAATTGAGTTTGTTATATGTATAACTGGTTGTGTGTGCAAGAGATTTGAAAGTTCCAACTTAATTATTTTAGAAGATATCGGGTGCCAAATCTACTCTTTCCTGTCGTCTAAAATTAAAAATTGACCCTTCTCCTGATTTCTTTATTAATATTGGAGATAGAGATTTAAAAATGTGTGGTGCTGTTCTGATTAAGCCAAGCTCTATTTAGGAGAATAGTTTTAAGTTTAATTTGATTTAAATTCATTATGAAATTTTCATTTAGAGTATCCGGTACTTAATATTACTGGGTGTATCCTACTTTGCTGGAGGGTAAGAAAATTTACACTATAGGCTGTATGCAATGTAGAAATGGAAAGGGCAGCTTGTATTGATCTTGGAAAGAAGCATTTCAGCAAACGACATATTTTAAAGTACTATTTACTTCACAATAGATATGAGTTTATTATTATGGCAGAGGAAATAACAAATATAAAATGAAAAATGTATATTATTACTATATTTATTAGTTGACATCAAAACGAAATTTGATACACGGTACAATTCTTTTAGTTTGTCTCAATAGTTAACGTCAATAAACGAGGTTAAAAACTTTATAATTATAAGATAGTAATATAAATAAATAATATTTAAAAAATTAATATAGACCGTAATTAATTTTATATATATGGCATACTATACTACTAGATTATTATATTATATGCCATGCTCTGTTGATCATAGTAATAATAGTAATATGAGAATCCCTTTGTGTGGGGACTATCATCATAGTAATAATAGTAATATGAGAATCCCTTTGTGTGGGGACTATCATCATAGTAATAATAGTAATATGAGAATCCCTTTGTGTGGGGACCATCACTAAGCAAAACAAAAATCGAGGCCATGCAGATAATTTATTTGAGTATTGTTATCAGAATGTTGATCGCTCGAAAAAAGCCGTAGTTTCACTCTGAAATTATGGAAATCTACAGAGGACATTCTGTTGGCGAGAAAACGATGGGGTGCTTGTTAAGGGGAAATAACTCTCCAGCGCGGCTTCAAGGATTACTGCCGATAGTCAGTCTATATATCTCTATGTCTATGGTTGCGAACCACACTGGGTGACCTCAACATTGTTTCTACACAAGAAGCGCTGTAACTTGGTGGAACATACTATTGAAAAGGCACTTTTATCGTAAGACAAATATGAAATTTCTGTAAAATGAATATTAATGTTTCACAAGAGATTGGCAGGAGAACATCTGTATCAAAAAGTTACTACATCTATATCTAATAGTTACAGCATCTATATCAAATAGTCACTACATCTATATCAAATATTTACCGCATCTATATCAAATAGTTACTGCATTTATATCAAATAGTTACTAAATCTGTATCAAAGAGTTACTACATATATATTAAATAGTTACTGTATCTCTACCAAAAAGTTACTACATCTATAACAAATAGTTACAGCATCTATATCAAATATTCACTACATCTATATTAAATAGTTACCGCATCTATATCAAATAATTACTACATCTATATCAAATAGTTACTGCATCTATCTCAAATAGTTACTACATCTATATAAAATAGTTACTGCATCTATATCAAATAATTACTACACATATATCAAAAAGTTACTACATCTATATCAAATAGTTACTACATCTATATCAAATAGTTACTGCATCTATATCAAATAGTTACTACATCTAAATCAAAAAGTTACTGCATATATAGGAAATAGTTACAGCATCTATATCAAATAGTTACTACATCTCTATCAAAAAGGTACTGCATCTCTATCAAATAGTTACTACATATCTATCAAATAGTTACTACATCTATATCAATAGTTACTACATCTCTATCAAAAAGGTACTGCATCTCTATCAAATAGTTACTACATATCTATCAAATAGTTACTACATCCATATCAAATAGTTACTACATCTTAATCTAATAGTTACTACATCTATATCTGATATTTACAGCATCTATATCAAATAGTTAATGCATCTATATCAAATAGTTACTACATCTATATCAAATATGTTTTGCATTTATATAAAATAGTTCTGCATCTTTATCAAATAGTTACTGCATCTATATCAAGTAGTTACTGCATCTATATGAATAGTACTACATCTATATATAATAGTTACCGCATCAATATCAAATAGTTACTACATCTATATCAACCAGTTACTGCATCTAAAACAAATAGTTACAACAACTATATCAAATAATTATTCCATCTCTATCAAAAAGTAACATCATTTATATCTTAGAGTTACTACATCTATATCAAAAAGTTACTGCATTTATATCAAAAAGTTATTACATCTATATCAAATAGTTACTACATCTATATCAAATTGTTACTTCTTCTCTATCAAATAATTACTGCATCTATATCAAACAGTTACCTCATCTATATCAAATAATTACTGCATCTATATCAAATCTATCTATCTATCTATCTATCTATCTATCTATCTATCTATCTATCTATCTATCTATCTATCTATCTATCTATCTATCTATCTATCTATCTATCTATCTATCTATCTATCTATCTATCTATCTATCTATCTATCTATCTATCTATCTATCTATCTATCTATCTATCTATCTATCTATATATCTGTCTGTCTGTCTGTCTGTCTGTCTGTCTGTCTGTCTGTCTGTCTGTCTGTCTGTCTGTCTGTTTGTCTGTCTGTCTGTCTGTCTGTCTGTCTGTCTGTCTGTCTGTCTATCTATCTATCTATCTATCTATCTATCTATCTATCTATCTAACAATCTATCTATCTAATATGTCTGTCTGTCTGCCTGCCTGCCTGCCTGCCTGCCTTTCTGCCTGTCTGTCTGGCTATCCATCTATCGGATACATGTATTGTTTCTTCTATACTTTAAAACGCCTGATTTTGTAAAGTTCTATATATTCATTTAACATTAAATTGTTAAATTATAGATATCAAATTTAAGAAAGCAATATTTACCTGTTCCCGCGATAGGTGATCGAGAAATTTAACGTAGGTGTCATTGGTGCACTTGTACCTTCACATTTTTTTGTGAAAAAATGCTAGATGTAGACATATTTTCTGTACGGTATTCAAGTTAATCACATTATATCGCTAAAGTTTTGTAAAAGAGAAAAACATAGCGTAGATTTTCACTTGTTTCTACCAATTGCAACTTTTATTATAATTTTTCTCCATCATACACTTTGCGTATGACCTTAAGAGAGTGAAAATGATGATGATTAATTGTGTGCAGAATGCAGGGTAAATATGTATATATGTATGTGTACAGAGGTTTGCATTGCTTCATCAAGTGGCGGGTCTTTGATAAAGCTTCCTGCAAACTTGTTGATTCATATATATAACAGAATATTCTTCTAAAACTACTTACTGACGTCATTTTTGTCAATAAACATGTCATTTTTAACACTTAAAAAAAGCTTTTCACAGGAAAAAATATTAAGTCTTTAATTTTTGTGTACATAAATGTGCTGACCCTATAGCATCGTATAGAATACACATTGAACCATAATGATTACACAAATATATTATGCACAAACGTCATTTTCTCAACCATTATGTGGTAGTGTTTGGTTATGAGTAAAATACTTGATCCAAATTGGTTTGAAAAAAAAAAGTGATTTTCTTTCGCAGTGTTTTCTAGCCTCAGAAACCACTGTTGGAGCTGCAGTCATTAACAGAGAATGCAGAAAGACAATTAAAAATCAGTGATATGTGAATATTATTATCATTTTTGTGGGTCTTTTCTACGGAAAAAATAATTGTAATCAATAGGCAAAATTGCTCTGTAGCAATTTAAGAGCCCTTCAAATACTCTATTAATCTATTAGTCTAGTCAAGCATTTTGATTATTTTATTCCAACGTTTGTTGGTGGTACGCTGCAGCACTGTCTTTCACCGAATACCCAGGCACACCGAGAGTTAAGACACAAACAGCACTTATGCAAACAGCATTCCTAATAATAACAGTGAGTCGCATACCAATAACACCTTGAATTTTGTTCGTTACATTTAGAAAATTGTTTAAATATGTTTTTCCTTCATTATCTATATAGGTAGCTGAGAAATAATTCTAAGTTCTTTAGTGTTAAATATCTAAGTATGGATTCTTATGGGTTTTTTATTTCCTACAAAATCTTATTACCGTAAGGTATTAGAACTGTGTGGGAATGGTTGTAAAAAAATCCATTTGCTACATTTAGTGAAGTGCAGTGTTCGAGTCCTATAGTAATGCATGGGAAAAACCTTCCTGTACTTTTATTTAGCAAATAAATAAATACAATTTTCGTGACCTAAAATGTTGGGTCGGTAGCTCCCATCCCCCAAACAAACATACCACTCCCATTTTCTTATAAGCACTTGACCCTCTGTCAAGAGTATACTTTGAACTGTCAACAACGAGACATTGTAGGGTTGTTGTTGCCTGTTATTCTGTTTTACATTTATGCATCATTTATAAACAATTATAAAAAAATACTATGTACACTATTATTGATACAAATAGTTTTTCTCTTACATGAGTTTGTCACTTAAATGTATCCTATTATAACAATAAAATATACTATTTCAAGGCAGACATCATGAAAGACACAAACTTATCAAATCTTTTCTTTCCAACATGATCAAATCTATATCTTACTATATTAACTTAATTATCCCTTTAAATTGAATAATTTTAAAAATGAAATAAGATCAAATCAAATTTTTATAACCAAATCAAATTGTTATGATATAGGGAGGACTAATATCAGTTTAAAGGAATACTATTTTTAAAGAGTTTTTTATTACATATTACTGATCCACTTCTTACTATTAAACTTTATTACAAGTCAACTCAGTAAACTAAGTTCGAAACAGTTAAAATATAACTAACAGAAATTTCCTACCAACGATTTAAATTAGTCCAAAATAGTTAGTCACTTATGAATAAACATATAGAAATAAGCATATATCACGTGTTGGCTACAAACCACTCCATTGAAAGTAAGAAAAATAAAAATAAAAGTATATCTAAAGGCGCGTCGTCGATTGTATTAGCAATCTTAGTAGAATTAGTCATACGACTTCAAAACATCTTTATTGTGTGTAGCATCGTAATTTTTTTTTTTGCCATCATTTCAAAGTAGAGACACTTTCAATCAAACTAAGGTACCTATACAAATAGAATACTGAAAGAAGTTAAGACGTTTAATCATCTGTTTATAAACAGGAATGGAAAAATGGCTTGCTTTTTATTGCATTCTGTTAAATTTAATGTTGCTGAAGCAATGTTTAAGATCTGGTAAGTTTGGTAAATAGAGTTGACAAAAAGATAGAGCGTAATATCTAATGCTAAGTTTATTATAAAAAGAACAGTCTTTATAAATTATGTAAATGATATTTTAAATATATAATCTAATAAAATTTGAGATTTCGCAATAAATAACGTTAAATATATAATTCATTACCAAATTTTCAACAAAAAAATGAATATGTTATAATTTTGTAACAAGTGCATGTTGTTTCATATTATATGTTAAAATATTTTATTAAAAATCATAGCAAAAACATACTTTTTTTTTTATTATTAGTTTAAATGTTGTTGTTTTTTTTTACATATAATTTAATCTTATTTTTAAGTTGTTTTCTTTTTTAAAAGCACCAGATTTTTACAAACGAATTCATTACCGTTTATTCTTTATTATTACCCTTTCTTATTAAAATGTAGTGCCCTCATTAATTAGCCTGAGTTTTAATAACCCAATATTATTTTTATTTACTTCCTTTGTTGTTTAACAAAATATTTTTATTTTAGTCGTTATCGTCAACGTAATTATATTGGTAATTACAACGTCCTTTAAAATAATCGTCTATTGAGAGCATAATTTTGTAAAGACAACGTTGTCATATAAATAATATACAGATTTATCAAGTAGACGTTGATTTTTCTTCCCCAAAATACTGCTTTCAACTTTACAAAAATGCCATCTGAGTATTTTACATTTAACGTTGGACATGTAATCTATTATTACCATTAATTATTATAGTAGTTAGAAAATTAAAAAACATGTTCATGGTAGCTTTCTCTCTTAATCCATGCTTGATTTAAAGAAATGAATTGAAAATTTTAATACATAGTATTATAATAAATTAATAATTAAAATAATTATTATTTCCTTTTTTAAATTTATAAATACATTTTATATATAAATATAAAGTTACAACCAATTAACAGATCAAAGGATTGATTCGATGTTCTGCAAACCTGCAGAAGAAAACAAAGAACATACCATGACTTTCATGTGTTCATATAACGATTCGCTTAAAACAGCACAGCTCGTAATTCAGAGGAACAATCAGGTTGTCTCAAGATGCACATTGTCAACAAGCTGTCATGATTTACATCCCAATGATTTCAAAACAGTGATTGTTTTTAATGCATCTAATGCACACGTTACAATAAATATGCACATTTTCAACGTGTCTCGTTCAAGTAGAAACACATGGATGATCATCAAAAATGAAATGATTGTTGAAAGATGTAACATGATTATTTATAGTAGGTCAAAAATATTTTTAAAATTTAATGATTGAGCAATACTATTTGAACAATTTAACTAGATTTTTACAATTTTTTTGTTTAAAAAAGTAACATAAATTTGGTTTTTAAAACTTAAGAATTAACAAACGTAAAGATCATTTCATTGTTAAGTATTTAGGGAATATTATTTTCATTTATTTTGCTTTAAGCTGACAATCAAGTTGTAACAATTATTTTTTCTTTTTAAAATTGAATTTACTATAATTTATGTTTGGTGTTACTTTGTAATGATTCTTAAAATCGTATATGATGCTTAAACAAATAATTTTCAGCCAGGCCTAGAAACGTAACATGTCATAAAAGAATGACATCGGATGGTCTTAAAGTGAACTGCTGGACATCTCAAACGTACCCCAATGCCAAATGTCAAAGCAATCTCAAATTTCTTAAGGTACTTTTACAAAACCATTACACCACGAGCTTGCAAATAAAAGTATTTAATTAACAGTGTAATTAGTGTCTGTGTGTTTGATGTATTGATATGTGCTTTTTTTTTTCTTTCTCCTTTTAGATTCCGTCACTTGTCTTCAACACTTGGAATAATTTTCACAATGAACTACTTTCAAGTGATCCGACTTACAATAAGTTTAGCTGCTATGTATCTGCAAAAAGAGAAGAAATTCAAGCGGGACAGTATGAATTAAATATTAATATTTATCCAAATATTTCTGGTACTGAGAAGGACTTAGGATACGGAAAAAATGAAATTTTGTCTATTAACTTAGGCATGTAGAAATTACTTCTGATCCTATGAGTTTGTTTTTTTTTTTTGTCATTTGTTATATAATTAATTGTTATTTCAGTTAGTATTAACAAATATGAATTTGGTTGTATCTTTTTAATGGGTATATAACAATATGATGGGTTTAGTTGCTTATATATATTGGTGTTTAATGTAATTGATATTAATTGATCGTTAAATTTGTTTGTGTAATTCTTTAAAAAAATGAATTTCCTTGTTCAACAAAAAAATATTCAAATAAAAGAACTATAGATACTTTTTTCATAAAGGTAATTCTTTAATCTTTTGGATCAAAATGTATGTATCTTAATAAATTATTTAATCTCTGCATTATAAAACAGTACCAAACTGTATTCATTTGGTTTAAATTTAAATAATTTGAAACAAATAAAAAGCGTCTTATAATCAAGTCTTTTGGGAAGAAAAACTGGGCCCTTGGGAGCAAGAAAAGAATGGTGTTCCGCACCATGTCATGAATCTATCGCATCTTTTCATCATCATGAGATACGAGAGTAGCTGGTTGATGTTTCGTCTAAAGTACTTTTGAAATTAAATCGTGGAAGACTGTCACTTTGATCAAGGGTGGGGAATGGAGTGTGGTTAGGGAAACCCGAGGAGTCAAAAAGCGTTCAGGCGAAATTAATATGGGGGTTTTAGCGCTCTTTTGCCTTCCCCCCTTTATAACTGATAATATTATAATGGTTATGCTGCTTACATACTTAAGAGCTTTTCGTAAGCTAGTTTATAATATTAATTGTACTACATTACGTTTATCATTAATCCTTCAAAACTGCTGTTATGTTAGCTATTCTATTCCTCGTCCCAGATTCCCCTAGCGTACAACTTAAAGTATGTCCAGATATTGTTGAAGAGAATGCTGAAGTCACGTGCACATGTGAAAGATCTGACTCTAGCCTCATCAATGCATCTCTTGGCTGGTTCCGAAGTAATGCGATGGATCATCCAATTAAAAATGAATTCAATGTCTATAACGAAACCCTCATTCGTTTTCAAGCTTCACGTAAATCATCAGGTAATTTAATCTACCAACCAAATTTCACTTTATATTTAACCTTTTACTTTTACTATCATTAGGAATTTGAAAGATGAAGCATTTCTGCTTCTTTTATGAAAAGAAACGTAATTAGCTTTTTTTTAAAAAATACTCGTCTCTTTCAGGTAGGTTTCCCTTTTTTTTTTTAAAAAAAGGGCAGACATGAAGTCAAGATGTGAGACAGAGATGTGATGTTTATATAAAATTTCTCTTTTGTAGGTAAACACGTACTAATTCTCAATATAAAACATATATTTAAAGAATAATTTAAGCTAATAAAGGATATTAATAGGATTAATGAAATAGCACTAAGTATCTTTTTTAAAAAAATGATATATATCATATTAATTAAAATAA
Source organism: Lymnaea stagnalis (assembly GCA_964033795.1). Lineage (NCBI taxonomy): Eukaryota > Metazoa > Mollusca > Gastropoda > Lymnaeidae > Lymnaea > Lymnaea stagnalis. The sequence continues at coordinate 51,202 of CAXITT010000082.1, forward strand.
AATGTTCACTCGCGTGTTTGTGAACAGCCCCAATATGTGTTACACTGTTTATATTTGATTTATTATATAGATCAAGTTATTATGCTGCTAATGATTTACAATGAAGTTTTGCCCGGGGGTAGTTTAGGGGGTTGCTTTTGGGCATCACAATGACAAAAGATGGAAAACAAAATCCCTTGTATATTATTTCATTAATGAATATTTTTTTCTTCAGTTGTAAGTACACACCATGACCTTCATCATACTTATTTTCTTTTTTTTGTTTCAATTTACTTGTTTATTTTATGTTTTATTGTTAGTTTAAACGGAAGTTTGACTTCTGATCACAGATCAGTTTACCCAATGATTCATATGTTATGTTTTTGATTAAAGATACAAAGTCAAGAGTTAAAATAGCATGAAAGCATTGACACGTTTCATGGTAGCAAAAATTTTATATTTTGAAATTAATCTACACAAAAACCAACAATGAGAACAAATTGATGGCAGCATACATAATAACGTTGAGAATATGTAGAATCACAAATTGTTTAGAGGCGGTGGGTGGATATGCTAGGTGTAACTAATCGGTAATGGTGTATTTTTAAATCAAATGAATATAAATCAGATGCTTGTAACAAGTTAACGAGAAACTTCTATGCCAAATGACGTGTGGGTACTTGGTTATGGTTCTGGTAGGGTACGTTGCTGCATTAAAGTAACGGCATATGTGCAACGGTTTTGGAAACAATTAGGCTATCCTAACGTCTCCTAGCGGGTGCCAGGGTAGCCTCGAAACTCTCGATTGAGGTCCAGTCCACGGTGGCATTGTCCAGTTGGTTCCAAGCAATTAGTGTTCGTGGGAAGAATGATTGTTTATATTGAGCTGTGTTGCACTTAGGCACAATCAAGCATTTATTATTGTTCCGGTTGTAACTGCTCATGGAGTTGTCAGCGGTGGGTGGATAATTTTTCAATGTCGTTGATTCCCTTTTCCAATGAGTAGTGCTTCCGGAGTTCACGCGACACGGTCAGCAGTTCTCAATCAAGTTTTGCTAGTTAATGAGAATGTCCATTGAGACGCCAGAAAGCTTAAAAGTTAATAAATATTCCAGGGTGTAGAGCCAGTCGTATAATATATGCGGAAATAGGTAAGCCTTGGCAAGAGTCTTTAGAGATGATACGGCTTATTCAATTAAACATTAATAAAATATGTAACTGAATATGATGGATGCAACTGCATGTTACTGTTTTGAGTTCATTGTTAATTCTTCATCCCGACAAGTAAATTGATAGTGCTAAATAAATTGAGGTTATTCGAGCATTACATTTTTTAGAAAATGTTTACTTTATCTTTGTTTTCTGCATACAAACATCTTTATGATTTAACATTAGTAGAAGAAAAAAACAAGTCTTAAACGTTTTAGATGAATTTGTAATATATTTGTTTTTTGTTTTTATTTTGGTAATTTTATTGCCTTATTTGCTATATTGATGAGTTTTATCTGTTTTTCAACAGAATATTACTGCAAAGCAATTAATGCATTGAACTTGACAAGTACCAAATCAACTGCTGTATACTCACCATCTATAATAGGTAAACATTGTTTAAAATTGTTAGTGACATATTCAAATACTGAACTGTTTACTTTAATGGAAATTAATCACCTTTACAGCTTATTTAGGACTCTTAATACCATAACTCATCTGACTGAAGTTTTTCTTTTTTTTTCTTTTTGTGTCCATTTTGTAATATCATAACATGTTCGTCCTTCATTCGAAAAAATTATAAAAGCGAGTTGTCTAAGGGGCCTTTTTTCCTCTATAAAGGCTCAGTAAGTACTAACCGGCAAGAAAAAAAAAATTGATATAATTCTAAATCAAAGCAATAAAAAATGAATTTATTTGCGTTCGCATTTTTACAGTATCATTGCATACATATCTAAATTATGATTCGCTTTTCTTGATCTAAAACCCATTTCAATTAATTCAAGACTAGTGAGCGAACAATTTATTTGAAAAATCAATATTTAAATAACAGAGGAAAACAAAATATATATAACTATAATCTAAATTATGATTCGCTTTTCTTGATCTAAAACCCATTTCAATTAATTCAAGACTAGTGAGCGAACAATTTATTTGAAAAATCAATATTTAAATAACAGAGGAAAACAAAATATATATAACTATATAACTATATAAATATATATATATATATATATATATATATATATATATATATATATATATATATATATATACGTTTTGATGTATGTTATTTGACTTTCAGCTAGACCACATAACATTTCCTGCACTAAAAATACATCTAGAGACATTTTGACTGTAGTTTGCAGAACAGATAAAGTATATCCGTGTGCACAATGTCGTTTTCAAGTTAAATACAATTTCGTAAGTAATTGGACTTATTTTTTATTACATTCTTTTCCTTATTGAAAATTCCAGTTTTGAATAATAAATCTTTTTGAAATATTCAAATTTTCCTCTGTTGAAGTTCATACTTGACCTTCAAGAGAGTTCACACAATTATTCTTAATTGTTCATTATTGTTATTATGTCGTTTGTAAACAGATCTACTATATTTACACTGATTATACAATCACTCATGACAATCTCAAAATATCCAACGATCCAATATATTACAAGACAACATGCACATTGAAAATAGCCAGAAGGAACCTAACCCATGGAGTGTATGACATAGATGTCATTATTAGTCCAAACATCACTGGAGGAGATAATGATATGAAGTATGGTGCTAAAACAACAATTCATGTTAACCCAGGTACCTTTTTAAATCTAGTTTTATTATTTAATAGATTCCATAATAATTTATGCAATTGAATTTACCTAAAATAAATTTTAATCAATTATGATTTTAATTTGAACATGATCTTAGTAAAATGTAAAATGAAAGTTTAATTGATTGGACACTTTTATTTGGTTCGTTTAGAAAAAAAAAAAAGCTATTTTAATTTTATGCTCATTACACTTTCCCTAAAAATATAAAAGCTAAGCACTCACTTGTTATTGTTAAGTATATATACATATATGTAGTAACAATGATTTACTAACAATTTGAACTATTGTATAGCCGATCAATTTCAAGGTGTGAGCATAGTTAGCATTGGGGCATTTATTACAATAATCGTCAGTGGAGCGGTCTGTTTCATTTCGATTTGCTGTGTGGTTGTTCACAAAAGACAACAAGGTAAACGTTACATGTGATTAGCCTTGATAGTTTGGAGTTTAGAGATTGAAGATGAAGACTTTGGAATGTAATGGTTAGACGATTTATTAAAACTTGTGCTCAGAATGAAAGTTTAATTGAATTTTATTATTATATTCCTAAAACAATTACAATTTTGAAATTAGAACTTTACTAAGTATATATATGTATATATATATATATGTATATATATATATATATATATATATTTTATATAT
>CAXITT010000082.1:54698-92064 GCA_964033795.1 Lymnaea stagnalis
CATATATATATACATACATACATATAATAAATATATTGTCTTGGTAGGTGTCGCAGGATTTGTCTTTAAATGGATTACTTACACTCTAGATAACCGTTAGGTTTAGGGGTGGATTTTTGTTAAAGCATATATATATATATATCAATAGGTCTTTTCTTATTATAAATATTTTTTTCTTATTTACTAGGTGGTAATCATCTCCTGGACATGTGCCTAACGTGTACACAGCACAAAAAGGTAAACACCGGATATGATGAGATTAACGATGGATACATTTTAGCAGTCCAAGACGCCTACCAAGGACAAGAGCAATATGTAAGGGATAGCTATATGCAGATTGAATCAACTCTCCAATCGAACTTCGAAGGAACTGAAATTAATGGCCACATTCAAGAATACAATTCTCCTGATATTGACATATTTGTACCTTTCCAAGTTGAAGAGCCGGACAATACTGACATCCAAGAAGATAGCTACGAAGAGGACAGTTTTAGTATTGATACAATAAGTTCAGCTAACGGCAATGATATGATTGCGATCAGTACAGATAAAATAACCATTGGTGACGTTTGTGATACTCTCATCGCACAGAATATACACTTTAAAGAAGAACGAATCAACTTAGCAACGGTGGCTAATAGTGAAATAGGCCTACCTATGGAAAATTATGTAGGTATTGAAGATGGTAATATTATAATTAAAAAATAAGTATCTGAAATAACTGCATCACATAGTGTTGTTCAATGTTCCAAATTCGCAGACAATGATACCGTTGATAACGCTGTTTATATAGATACGAAGTAAGTTAAAACCAAACCCATGTTACAAACTAAATTTATTTTAAATTGTTTATTTTAAATTAACGTAAAACAGTGTCAGCTTTTAAAATACGTTTTCTCCATATATGTCTTATCACACTGAGAAAGATCACATTCAATGAAATTCATTACACGTAGTTTAATATTAGAATTAATATTAAACATGAATATATGGTACTGTTTTCTTTGTTATTATCAATGTGTAAGTTGAAGGATTTGAAGAAGTGTTGTTAGGTCGCTCTGAGCTACTGTAAAATTAGAATGGAAGTATGTTAAGGGGAATGCTAATAGTTTTTTTTTCAAATGAATTGATATTGTCTATAAACATCTATTTAACCACGCATTAGAATCGCATATATCAGCAACAAAACTTATAGAAGAGTAGGGCAATACATGAAAAAGAATTGCCAAAACAAATTTGTAAGACAGTGGGGCAACATATGAGGTAGGATTTTCGAAGAGTGAAAAGAAATAGATGTGGAAAAGTGTGGCAACAAAGCTGCTTCAAGGGTTGTGACAACATATCTGTAAAAGAGTAGGGCAACGCAGCTGATAAAAAGGTGAGGCAACATAGATGGCAGAATAGTGGGGCAAAATAGATGGAATAATAGTAGGGGCATCCCAGCTGATCGAAGAGTGGGGCAACATATAGGGTAGAAAAGTAGGGTAAAATAGATGTTGTTATATAGATGGTAGAAAAGTGCAGCCACATATCTTCATAAAAAGTTGGGACAACACATATGTAAATGAGAGGTGCAAGTAAGATGTTAAAAGAGTGAGGCAAAATGGGTGGAAGAAGTGTTGGAAGCAAAGTTGGGCATCAAATTTAATAAACATTTTTTTTTTGAAAGTTGATATTTTATATTTTTAAAAAATGTAAATTAAATTTTGGAGCTCGGAGCAGTTAGAAGTTTGCAAGTGCTAGCTTCACGCCATCATTTGTCTAATGCATTTCTCAAGAGTTCCACGCTAATGTGGCTCTGAGCTTAAGCTCCGAGCGCAACTCAAAATCTGTGGTTTATGGCATCCAGATACTAAAAATGTTTATCAAGCTGCTATTGTATAATAACATGTCTATTTAATGCATTAATTTCATTCTTTGTACGCATACATTACAATTAAAATAATCATTCATCAGGCTGTAATGATTTATTTAAGTTTGTGTATATGTATGCATATATATATTTATATATAAATAAATTAAAATTCAAACATATATACAGATGAGTGCATTCTCATCAAACGTGTCCGGAATGAATGGAATAAGCAAAAACTATATTTCATAGATACCGTTTATCAGAAAGCATTGTTTACTTTTTTTGGCATATAATAAATAGTATATGCAAAAACATGTAAACAATAGTATATTTATGTTAATACTTTAATACGTTTTTATTACAAATATCTCGTTTTTCCAATTAAAAACTTGCGATTCATTTTGCGTAAATGTTTTTTATTGTTGTATTGTTTAAACTGAAATTACAATGTATTATGTACTTTGCTATTTTGACTGAATCAACAGATACCGTATTATGTAAATAGGAAACTGTACTATGTTTTAAATAATATTTCAAATTAACTTTTAACCTTTGAGTTGAACATAAGATGTACCGATGATGTTTAATTTAATAGAATGAGAAATTACGCATATTCATCAATTACAAACTCACTTCTGCATTTACATTTTTTTAAATTTAAAATTTATTATAAAATTTTATGAATAAACAAAAACACATAGATCTATATCAATTGTTAATTTTCTTGTTCAACATTTCTGAAATGTTGCACAAATTTTGAGAACATATTAACATTTTGCTAATTATAAATCTTGTATATTTTTTAGTGCTAATAAAATAAATAATATGGTATAATGAGAAAGACTCAATCGATGGACACATCACATATCATTAATTACATCCAAAATTAAAATATCGTTCAATGCTTTTACCAAAAAAAAAAATAAAGAGGGAAACTGAGAATTCATTTTATGCTTATTCTTTTTTCTTTATTCACATTGTTAAATACACTAATTATTGACTTTACCCAACCATTGTCGAATACATTTCAACACATTATAATCGCATGTTAATGATAATGACGTATCAGAGCACACATGAAATTTTAAGCTTAGTTGCAGTTTTATTTATTACTCTTTGCTTTCTTCATAAAGTGTCATGATTTTAACATTTAACTAAACCTTCTCTAGGAGTACCTAAATAATATGAAATTTATTATCTTTACATGTTTTAATAAATATTGTATTATTACGCCTATTTATTATACATGCAAAGCTTCACACGTGTTTCTCTTGATTAGAAAAAGAAGAAATAAAATAGTAAATTTATATTAAAAAAAAATAAAAAATAAAAACGCGTTTTCAAAAAGAAACCAACAGAAACACGGTTTTAGTACTGTTTTTTTTTTTTTTAATCTGAGAACAAACCTAACTTTTAAATAGAGTAAAATTTCATTTAAATTTTGCTAAATATAAGATATGAACATATTTAAAATGTACGTTATTTCTGTATATGTAAAAATAAGGAAGAATCAATATAGAAATTACTTCACGAACGTCAACATATTCCTTTAAAAAAATGCACATGTTAAGTTATTTGTAAATTCTTTTTTTTCCCAGATTTAATTTCAAAATTCATAAAAAATTATGCAATAAACTTCATTGACTTTTCGAAATAAACATGTTTGTTAATTTTTTAAAATTTATTTATAAATGTGTATACTAATTTAATACTGGGTTAAGATTTTTAATTTTTTTTTTTTAATCAAATTTAAATGATCACTTTAAAAGAATATTTTTAAAAAAGCAAACACTTAAAAAGCATAAACCAAATTCAACGTTGGATTCAAATGAAATCTTAAAATTGAATTAACTTTGTTTTTTTAAATAGGTCTAGTAGTTTGAAAAGTTATATTTAAAAAAAAAAAGCATTTAACTCTTAACAATGAAAGTTTCTCACAATTGCATTGTCAAAACCATCAGATCTAATTTTTGTCCCCCTTTTTAAAGCATTATCTTAACTTCATGTTTGCTCATGTGTTTGTAGTAAAATATCGGACGTGTTATTGACCCACTCCTCGTCATACTATCGAACTGAAACATGGCACATAGACTTCTATCTAATGACAACATATGTTTAAAACTTCGAGCCCAACTCCCCTACTTTAACCCATAAAAATCAATTTTCGTTTCAATTTTTTTTTTCCCAGGAGAAGATGAATGAGATATGATATGTTCAATGGCTGCATATTTTAGTGTGGAGATTTATTTTGTAGCTGTTTTTACGTTCTTTGTATTTGTTACGAATATGAATGTAAATATATATTTAGTCAATTATTGTTTACATGCGCTAATTTTGCTAAAACACATTCCCATACACCAAGTGATTTGCTAAAATCACAAAAATGATCAATTACATTCAATAAAAATATACTAACAAAGATGCATGTAAACAATTTATAATGAAAATCTTTGTTTTAGCTGGGTTTTTTTTGACTAACTGTATAATCATTTATATTTAACTATTCCCATTTATTCCTTGTTGTTCAAATTAATGAGTGACATAAAGAAAAATCTGCTTAACACCCTTTCACATCACCATGTCAATGACACTTATAAACCCATTGATGTTAAAAATTATTACACAGAAAACATGAATGCCAAGTATAAAGTAATGTGAAAGTTTAAAGATCACATACGTTTGCAAATAATAATTCTATACAACAGTAAGTGACTAATTATGTAGTAATGTCTAACTGCCTTACACGTGTTTCTAATATTTGGTCAGTGATATGATGACTGACTAAACTGTATCTATATTACAAAAACTTTTGTAGAAGACCTTGCAAGTGGTAGAGCGATCAGTCAGCCTTGAATGTTATTTCAATGGCAGACTTGTAATCTCCGTTTGTCGATACTTCAATGGAACATTACATGAAACTGTATTTTGTTCGTCAATTCCTTGACTGTAACATAAAACCGTACGTATGTGACGGTTATGTCTGCTCTTGAGATCAGAAACCACGACACGTATTTGAATAGCCTAGAAAATTGATTTATTGATTTGTGTGGCTGTTTATTTAACATTTGAACTATTTTAGTTAACGTCGAACGTCAATTATACTGAAAATCAATATTATATGTGGTAAACATGTTTTCATGGCATGCGTCTTCTTTTCTACTGGCGGGTGATATGTGTCAAACGAAAGCATTACATAAGCGGGCACTGATATGCCTTGCTCTTTCATTGCTTAAGGCTTTCGAAATACAAATATCATACACAATCAATCAAGTATATCCCACCAAGGACATGTCGTCAAGTACGGAGCAAGTGTTTAAACTCAAACAACTCTTAACGGTTTTAAAATGTACCAAATTAAACCACTTTAAACTCATGATATCAATGATTTAGAAAAAAGGATTTTAAAAATATTTTCATTTTTTTTATTTTTATGTCTGAACTATGGTGGATACATTTAAAGAACGGTATGAATCACTTGAGGACATGACGAGTCATTGTTTTGATCAATACTATGTAGTTTCATTACAAAGAATGTATGGCTAAGTGTTTTACTTGTGTTTTAAATATATATTTTAAAACACTAATTCAGATCCATTGGAAAGCAAACAAATTGAGTCATTTTAATATTTAAAAAAAGGAAGCTTTATATTTTTTTTTAACTATACTTACCATCGTCTGTTCACTGATGAAGGCTTCTTGCCTAACTGGTTATTATTTTATTGTGTTGTTATTTTATTTCAATTTTTTTTTCTCTGTTTTTTTTTTAAATTAAATATTTTTTTTTTTTTAAATGGAAAACTATTTCTATAACACGCACATAAATATTGGAAGGCTGGACGAATGTGAGGGTTTAATCTTATCAATACTAAGTTTTTGAACAGTAGTTCAATTTAAGGAAAAATCTTAGAAAAGTTAAATTGTTATTATTTTTTTTTTTTGTTTTTTTATTTTAATTTTTTTTTCTCTTTTTTTTTTTTAAATTAAATATTTTTTTTTTTTTAAATGGAAAACTATTTCTATAACACGCACATAAATATTGGATGGCTGGACGAATGTGAGGGTTTAATCTTATCAATACTAAGTTTGTGAACTGTAGTTCAATTTAAGGAAAAATCTCAGAAAAGTTAAAACACACAACCCGGTTGGATGGCAGGCGTTAACCTTGGAAGGCAACAAATCTAAGATTTTTAAGCGTCTACATTCAAACAAAGAGATCGATGCCCAATTGAGGTATCGCATTAAAAATTACAGCATCCGGGAGCTTAGTGGTTACAAGTATCATTCACACATGGCTTCACAGACGTGTTGAAAGATGTTGCTTGGTACCTAGGGAACCAGCTTATCCTTCTTAATAAAAATCCAGTAATCATGTTTTTGTTTTTGTTTTTTTACCTTTTATGAAATATAGAAATGCAATTATCAACAAATACTCCTACATGCCTTGGTGGATCTCGACCGAACTTAGTACGCATACACTTGAATATACATATGAAATACAGAGGCATAATAAACTCATAATATCCATTTCTCTGGAGCCCGGGGGCCGCATTTCATTTTTCTAAATATGAGCTATATAAATAGTCATTGACCTAGTCAGACAACACTGTTTATTCTATGTAAATGTATTGAGCTAGGCTTAGCCTTGTAGCAATACTCTTCATAGTCGATATCAAAATATAGTGATTTTAAAATTATTTATATCCAGCATATTGAGGGACAGGCTAGAGTTTTTCAGAAATTTTTATAATTTAAAAAAGTTAAGTCTATTGCATTTTAAATCAATTGATTGGGACAATTTTTAAATTTGTACTTTATTACTTATCTGACTGATTTTTAAAAGGTTATCTCAGGCAAAAGTAATTCGGTAAAATTATTGAATGGGCCCCGTCGGGTTTTCTCTTTAAATTGGGCTGGAAGTTAAACAAAAATCCCACAGAACCTGACTATGATAAGAGAATAAAGTAAAAGTATTACAATAAAAAAAAAACACCATTGAAAAAGTAAAACAATTTAATTTTGTAGGATTGTATTAAATGAAATAAATGAATAGCTAGCATAAATTAAATAAAGAATATCGCCCGAAAACAGGGAATACTTTAGTTATCAAAATATACTGGAAATTTTAAAAAAATACAAAAAGCAAATAAAAAGATGTATAAAAATGTAATCAAGTGAAACTTGGACCTAAACAAACGGCGGAAAACATATTAAATACATTGGGAGAGAAGAGTTCTTATTTTTACAAACAAAGGATAAAATTGGATTGAGAATACAAACCAACCAGAATTGTTTGATATATAATAGGATCCAACACTATTAACAACAATGCAAAAGTGCGGCAAATCTGGGCTTGACACGTATAAAGAATGTCAAATGACTGAAGAGTGAAGATCGCACCACCAAAACATCAATGAAAATGACTCAAAGGCAGTCCTAGGCTTTGATGGATGCATGGTGTGGAAACATATGTAAAGCAGATGCGAATCCAAGTATGTAAAAGGAAGCATCAGTTAGGTCTCAGTGGAACGATGTGTTGAATCAGGCCAAAGCCCTACATGAACTTTAGCGTAACAGGTTAATGAGTTAATGACTCATGATAATTAAATTTGATGTGATGAAATCTGATTACAATTTGAATATATTTTTCAATGCTAAGTCTTCTTATTCCCTTTAAAAAATATAATACAATTTCATGGAACATTTTAGCAGTTTCACGTTAATTTTAGTGAATAGATAATCTTTCAAATATTTTTTTTAACAGGAAAACATAATAGGTAAAAAAAAATATGGATTTACAAGAAAATCTCAGACTCGCACTAATTGCACATATAAAGTCTATGTTCCCCAAATTTAAGACTGGAAATTAATACGTGTAATGGTTGCTTTAAACATACGATATATAAAGAACTTAATGTTATATTTTTACATGGGTCAGCTATATGTATTCTAAAACAGAAGCATAAACAAAACAAAAAAATAACATGGTTTTAATTGTGTTGTTTCCTAATTTAAAAAAAAAAATTAAAATGAATAAATATTAATAATTATTATATTTTTAATATATTGTAAAAACCTACCAAACAGACAGTAAACAGATGTTACATTTTTCGTTTATTCAACAATATATTAGCATGTTTTTTTGTTTGTTTTTAATTCTTGACAAGCAAAGAATTCAGTTGATCATTTTAGGACATTAAGCTACTATTTAAAATTGAGTAAACACGTACAAGGTGTCTAAAAAAACATTTGAAAATCTATAAGCCAAGAATTATTTAATGCAATTAAATTCAATAATGTTTCTGAGTTACAGTAGAGTGCCAGGTATAAAGTCAACACGTAACTTTTGCACCTGCTTCTCAAAATATTTTTGTTAGCGTCTATCTTATTGGCTTATGTCAATAAAGCGCTGCTTAGAGATGTCATTATTTTTTAAGTAAAAAAAAATAATAATAATTTCAGAGATTATAAAATAGAAAGCACATTTCAAGTGCTTAAACTCATGCAAAAAATAATTTTAAAAAAAAAAAAAAAAAAAAAAAAAAAAAAAAAAAAAAAAAAAAAAAAAAAATAATTTCAGAGATTATAAAAAAGAAAACACATTTCAAGTGCTTAAACTCATGCAAAAAAAAATTTTAAAAAAAAAAAAAAAAAAAAAAAAAATTAAAATGTTAACATGAACCATTCCTAAGTTATTTGGATATGTTAATTAAAATGTTATATTTTTAGCACTAAAAAGTTTGCAGGCCAGTAAAGATATCAAAATGAGGACCACGCATAGCAAAATAAATAAAATTCATCAACATCTACACCCATTATAGACTGGTTTTAAATTTTTATTTCCCTATTGAGAATTGATCACTTATAATGCTTTTTGTCATTAAAAAATTATTACATGACCCTCTTATCAACTGAAATAGCAACATAATTTTTTTTTTTTTAAGGATAAAGTTTTAACTCTTTTTTTCATAGTTGAAATAGTTATACATTATCGTAATTAGAGATCGATCTTTGTCATTAAAATCAGCAATTGTAGATGTTAATAATTTTTTTTTTGCTTTCAGGAGAATGTATGCCGAGTTCTAAAAAAAGTCATCGAAAGTAAATATTTCAAAATTAAATTATTATCTTTATAAACAGTTAAAAAAGAAATCATACAAAACCCCAGACGGGGTAAAATAAGTTATGAAAGTTCATATATAAAATAAATAAGAGTGACATTTAATTGTTATGAGACATAGCAGAAATGGCGTATTTATATCAAATATAATTGTTATGTGTTTTGTTTGTAAATTTCTCTTTAAAAAATATGTAAAAATCGATTCTTGTAATTACATTAAGGTTTGAAATAATAATTATCTTTTTAATGTAACATTTGAGTGTTTTGCCAGATTTATGTCTCCAGGTACACTGCTCCTCCTTCCTTGAAATCTGTTGTTGACTGCACGTATAAAACATATTAAATTTCATTTTTATGTTGTTAAAATAAATAATTATTAAATAAATTAACATATCCCTATAACATTTAATCATATTCAAAATACCATCACTGTCACCAGCGACAACATAATATACTTTGAGTTAAAAATGTTCTCATGCTTCTGTTCAAGATAAAATTCAATCAAAATAGTACACTACTTTTTATTTTAAAATAATAATAATAATAATAATAAGTGGTCTTATATAGCGCGGTACCCCGGCCTAGGGCTGGGCTCATCGCGCTGTACATATATAGCAAAGAGGCATAATCATAATATTAAAATAAAATACATAAATGAAATAAAAACAACATATAATCAAAACAACACCATAGGTATATTCATCCACCCACACCAGACATTTTTACATTTAGAATAATATTCTAACATTCATTTTAAAACCCCGTTTATTACATTAGCCGGGTGCTAATAAATATTTGATTACTAGTAAATAAAGCCGGCGTTGCCCGGATTGTATTCGGAAACTACACAATGTCTACAAAATTTAATTGACATCGAAATTTAGTGCATTGTAAAAAAACAAACAAAAAAAAAACAAACAAAAAAACTTCAAAATAAAACAAAAAAAAGCAATGAAAAAATATAATAATTAATTTATCCGCTTTAAATACACATTTATAATAAATTGTATAAACCTTTGGTTCCGTAAAATTATTCCGATCACAAAGAGATCCCATTCGGATCACGTTACCCAATAGGATCATGTTTACCGATGGTATCCCGTTTCTCGGAGGGATAAAAAACCCTTTTGGATACTGATCATAAGTTTTATCACGATCTCGATGGAATCCCAATACCGGTTGGATCCAGATCCCGTCGGTATTCGGATAGTTATAGGATCGCAATACCCGTGGATCCCAATCCAACAGGAATACCGATTCAGGTTGCATCATTATCTTGGTGTGATCAGGTTCCCTGTGGGATCCCCCAATGTGTTGGGTCCCGATCCTATCGGTATCCCGTTTTCTGTTTGTATCCGATAGTGGTGGGATTTATACCCGGGGTTTTCCCGTTAACCGGTGGGATCCCGATGATGATGGGTTCCACAAACCGGTTGGATCCCGATGATGATGGGTTCCACAAACCGGTTGGATCCCGATGATGATGGGTTCCACAAACCGGTTGGATCCCGATGATGATGGGTTCCACAAACTGGTTGGATCCCGATGATGATGGGTTCCACAAACCGGTTGGATCCCGATACCGGTAGGATCCTGATCCCGGTGAGTTTTCGATCACGAAGGTTTCAAGAGCCTTGTGTATCCTATTTCCATGTGAGGTCACGATCCCAGTGGGATCCCGTTTTCATGTGGGTTATTTATGTAATCTTAAATTTAATTAAGAAATAATTAAGAAAAACCAAACAACATGTTTTTCATCTGATACGTTTTTGGAAGTATTTATTTGAAAGAAAATAGTCTTAGAAGACTCAACGTTAAGAATTATGTATGCCTTTTACTGTTTATTTATTTAATGTCTATGTTGTATAAATTTTCCTTTCTTCTTAGAATAAAGGAACATGCTTTTCAAGAAAGAACAACAAAAAAAGTAATACAATTATAAAAAAAAAATATTACCTTGATGTCTAATATTAAACTTCAATAATGGTTCAATATCATTTATATGGTCTGTTTCTTCTTCCAGCACTTTGCCTAAAAATATAATTAAGAAAATAACAAAAGGTAAAAACGTATACAAATTAATATTCATTCAAATAGATTTATATATTAATGAAATAAGGAAATCCTCGATTTTTTTTTTTAAATATAATTTTTATAAAATATACTTTATGTTAAAGGTTAAAACAGCGTTTAAGAGACACAAACATGTAAAACTTGAAGGGCTCAAATCATTTTGAGAATAACGCGGCTCGCTTTGTTTTTCGCACTCGTAATTTAAACATTCTAAAACACTTTTAAGAAAGTGGCATTGGCTGCCGTCAGCGGTCGCACAGAGTACGAAATTGCAAATCTGTGCTACCGCTGCTTACATGACCTGGCGCCGTCCTATCTCAAAGCGCTCATGACGCCTAATGTACCCACTAGACAACTTCACTCATCCGGTAGTGGCAAACTCTCGATACCGCGTGTTCGCCCTGAGACTTACGGAAGGCGCCCGTTCGCATTTGCTGACCCAAACAATTGGAATGCACTTCTTGTTGCTCTGAGAAACAGCAAGCCACCATAGTCTTTCAAAACCGATTTAAAAACATATCTATTTCGATAAAACCTTCTGTGGTGATGTTGTCTACTATCTGTTCCATCTAGCTATTATCTCCTAGATGTAAAGGGGCCTGTGTTGTTTATGGTTGCAAGGGATGAAAGATTTAGAATTGGTATTCTGGTATGTAGTTTTTGTAATGTTGCGTTTTGTATTTCATTGTGATAATATGTAGATTTTTAAAAATTTCTGTTTTAATATAGATGACTTTGTACCGCACTTCGAGCCTTTGGCGATGAAATGTGATTTTCAAATAAGCGTTATTATTATTATTATTTTAGCTTACAATTTAATAGCAATTAAATGATTGCGTATTTAATAATCATTTGGATACAATACTGCGTTTCTGGGTATTTTGAAGTATTGCTAATACATTTCTTATAAAGTAATAAGTACGACCCTTCTTTCCTTTTCTTAAAGTATTCTGCTTTTATATCACTGAAACTCAAAATCCATAATCTGAACCTATGCCTGAAAAGTCTTTTTTTTTTCCTTCACACAATCCAACAGACTAAAAGTCTGGCTTAAAACATAGCCGTACATGCAAAAATCTTTTCATGCAATGATTCTTCTTCTAAGTATATACTATTTCTTCAATAGCCAAACATTTATTTATTATATCTCCTTTTACCCTTTAGCACGTATTTTGTGTTAAATATGGAGGCACGCAAATTAAATGGTTTGGAATAGTGACGTCAGTACTGTATATTTCTTTTCCATATAAATGTTTAGATATTTTGATTTTGAATTTAGAGATATAACTAGAAAAATTAATGTATATATATATGTGTTGTCATACTTCGGCGTCTTCCCCCTAAGTTGATAGGCGGTTCTACTTCTCCTGTCTCTTCAATTTCTTCTTCCATATCATTATCTGAAGATATAAGTATTTTTTAAATTAAATAATAAAGTGCTTGCTACATTATGGGTCAACAAAAAAATTCCTATAACATTGATAAAATGCCATTTATTTATCCACTGTTATATTAATATTTTCTGTTTGGAAAAATGTAAAAAAAAAAAACAGTTCTTCAATTAATCTAATAGTGTCATTTGCTAAATTCATTGTAAATAGCAAAAGAAATTTTGAAAAATATAACAGGTCCTGTTCGTACCATCATTGGAATCAACACTTTTCATTTTGCGAATACAGTTCATGAACCTCGGAACCTGAATTCCAAAAACAAATAAGATAACATTAATTTTGTAACATAAAGCTCTCTTTAAAGATTTATTATTTTTAAATATAATATTTTAAAATAAATTGACATGAAACAATGATGCAAAATAACGACACAAAAAAACGCAACATATTTTTTTTAGTAATTTCTAAATTGAAAAAGTAAGAAAAAATAATAACTCCAAATGTTAACGCCAGTAAAAAAAAAAAAAATTACAAACTATGAAAAATTAGTTGGCAAAAATGAATTAAATGTGTGCATCATAAGTATTTTTTGTAGATGATAATATTTCTAATATTATTTTTTTTAAATGTCATAACTGCATCTTAGAACTATATTGTTCTTTTATTGGATTTTTTAAAATCATTAAACTGAAAAAGCGTTTTAATAATTCAACTATATTTTAACCAACAGTTTTCGTGTGCTTTTGATGGAACATTATTAACTTAATGTGCCTATTCATAATTATTTCATAACTAATGTAATGTATAACTCGTATTAATATAATTGATTCAGAAACCTAATGTTTCATTCTCATAATTATTAATTAGATTATTTTTTTAAAAAAATTATTGCAAAAGTTTAAATCTAATAAAAGAAAAAAATAATTAAATTGAAAACAAATCATGTTCTAAGACATCTATGGAAAATTTGCGTTTACCATAAACTCTTTATCAAAGGTATATTGAAATGTCCGTAATACTTTATTATCAACAAATGTGGGCTTTCACCGCCTTTCTGTTAGATGACAATGTTTTTTTTTCCCGTAATCCACTTGATTTTTCCAAAGTCACTTCAGTTACAATGATGTGCAATTTGCTGTAAAATGTTCATTTACTATATCTACTGGATATATTTTTTATAGATTAATAATTTAAAACACACACGATTTAAAATAATATATATATNTATATATATAACATATATATACATATTTATATTCTGCACCCGCTTAAGACCTAGTAAAAATATACATTTATTGTATCTTCCGGCACATTAAACTACTTTTATACCCATGAAAATCTTTTCAAAGGTCAAGGGTCGTCTTATTCGCCGATATCATCTTATAAGCTTGTACACGACGTGCTGCAACTTCGGGGGACAGGTGCCCTCTAGTTCCAGTTAGGTGGACAGCTGAGAAAACGAACAGCATGTCAGCTCCCATGAGTGTATTGTCTTATCTTTCCTTTCAGCTTTTGTGTGAATGAGGAAACGTTTATTCACTAGCACTGTTTTATTTTGAGATGTTGCATGTCAAACAGCCTTATGTTTATTTGTGATAGTTTTCCTGCTAAGTACCATCATGCTAAAGCATTAGAATCATTTTTTTAAAAAAACATATAGAAATGAAACCTGATGTTTCTTTTTTTTTTAAATTTGTATTTGGTGTGCTTTTGAAGAGGTGTAGTCTTATATGGCGAGTATAGCTCAAACTCTATTATTTAACAGGAGAATTAAGGCGTCGTCTTATAAGCTGGAAAATACGGTATATATATACACACACACACATATTATTATTATTATTATTTTATGGCATCCTTCCGTCTACTCGAGACGATGGGAGTAGCCATATAGTTCTACACTTTGACGAGTGGCTCACTAGGCTAATCCTTGAATGGCAATCGCGGCCGCATCTCTCGCAGGAGAATGTTGAAATCCGGTAAATTCTTGATTTTCGAGTTGTTATTTTTGATTCGAGGGCCTCGTTTCAAGTAATTTCTGCCTTTCTCATTCCTCCAAACCCTGTTGTACGCCATTTGGAGTGATGTTCGGCAATGGACTCCCATTTATTAAATTTCCATATTGGCTTCCCTCATGCTTCGTTTGCAAACGTCAATTAATCTCAGGTGCGGTCGTCCATTATGTCTTGTCCTCTCTGCCAAATCTCCATGCAGCAGAATCTTTGGGATACGTCCTTCCTCAATTCTCCGTACATGACCTAACCAGCGAAGGCGCCTCTTGATAGGAAAATAGAATATGCTAAACATGTGTGCACGTTCCAAGACCTCCACGTTAGGCACCCTGTCATGCCAACGAATGCGCAAAATGCGACGCAGTAATCTTTGATGGAAGCTGTTGAGTTTCCGCTCTTGACTGGTGTATGTGGTCCACACTTGGCTACCATATAGGAGCGTGCTAAGCACGCATGCCTGATAGACACTTATTTTTCTTTTATCAGTTAGATTGAGATGCTTCCACACCCGCTTATACAGTTTAGCCATAGTTGCTGCTGCTTTTGCGATCCTGATATTGATCTCTTCATCAACGGAGAGAGAACTAGAAATATTGGATCCCAGGTATATGAAATGATCAACAACCGAAATATTATGACCCTCAAAGATATGGTTGGAGGTGACGGTGCTTCTTGCATCATTACATGAGTTTTCTGTTGACTAATTGAAAGACCAAACTCCTTACAAGTATGTGATAGGCGATTAACCAGCCCCTGCAGACCTTTTTCTGTGTGAGATGTTAAGGCGGCATCGTCAGCAAATGGCAGTTCACGAATCCGCATTTTTTTTTTTACTTTGGTCTTTGCACGAAGGCGGGCGATATTGAACAGTCTTCCATCAGATCTTGTGTGGACGTACACTCCATCTTCACAGTCACTGAAAGCAAATTCAAGTTGCATCGAAAAGAAAATTGAAAGGAGAGTAGGTGCCAGTGCACAACCCTGTTTTACTCCACTGCTAACTGGAAAAAGACTCATAGACAGTGCCATTGAAAGTTACTGTGCTGTGCATGTTTTTGTGAAATGACTGTATTATTGTGAGCAGTCGTTGGTGGGACAACCTTTTCTTTGCAGGATACGGAAAAGGCCACTTCGACTTACCAAGTCAAATTCCTTGGTCAGGTCTATGAAGGCAATATAAAGAGGCATATGCTCTTCCCGAAATTTCTCCTGCATTTGGCGTAGCCAAAATATCATGTATATTGTTGAGCGCCCACTCCTGAAGCCACACTTGGACTCTGGGTAGAATGCACTGCAATCGTTTATGGGCAACCCGGGCAAAAGTCTTTCCAACTAAGCTGAGGAGAGAAATACCTCGGTAGTTATTGCAATCGCTTCGGTCCCCTTTATTTGTATACAATGTTACGATGTTGGCGTCTCTCATGTCCTTGGGAAAGTGACCTGTTTCCCAACACAGACAGAAGTAGGATAGGTTTTCCATTTTTGAGGATTTACGCTGGGATGCCGTCGATCTCTGGACCCTTCCCATCCGCAAGGTAATCGATGGCTTTTTTGAGCTCCTGTAAAGTTGGCTCTTCATCCAGTTCATTCATTACTGATAAGGCAGGAATATTATGGAGAGTGGTCTAAGTAACTACATTCATTGTAGAGTATAGCTCGAGTATAATGCTCTACCCAACGCCGGAGTTGATAATTTGGATTCTTGATAATTTGACCCGCCTTGAACTTGAGTGGTTCTATTTTTGACATGTGTGGACCAAATGCCCTCTTGATGCCCTCGTACATGCTCCTTGCATCTCCGATGTCTGAAGCCGTTTGTATGAAATTACAAAGTTCTAGCCTGTAAGTGTTGGCACAATTGCGGGCCTACTGCTGTGATAATTTTTTTGCGGTTCGGAGAGCCTGTAGTGTACTATCACAAGGTACTTCCCTATAGGCATATATATACATTTAAAAGGTTTACGAGAATTTTAGACTAATCAATTGATATTTTTCGAGTGAAAAAGTTTGTTCATATAGGTATGCATCATTATAGTCCTTTTATATATTTACAGTAAACATGTGTTAGCCAACTATTAATCTAAAGGTCTCGGTCATGATAAGAGGAGCGAATGGTATGACCACCCTGGCGCGTCTTTAGTTGGTGTAAGATTTTTAAAATAGTATGCATAACAAAAGTAATGATATACATTTTGTAATAAGGGAATAAAAGGGAGAGGGCTTTTTGGTTAATAAATTCAGTTTTTTGTTACGATGTTTTTAAAAAAATTCCTAAATATTATTGTTATTTTAACTTTTCCACACAATATATTTAATTAATAAACAATTTAAAAAAAATAATAATTTAAAAAAAAAAGATATTACAAATATTTTTTTTAAAAAATACACACAAAAAGTATTTTAATAGTTATTAATATCAGTTTTTTTCTTCTATTTTCTACAATTAAATTTGATTTATTTATTTTAACAAGACTTATCATTAAATTGTCTAAGAAAAGAACGAAGAAAAACAGAAAAAGAAAAAAAAACAAAACAAAATCTATTGATCTTTTAAAACTATATTTTAAAAAATTGTATATGTAATGTTTATGTCAGGGTGTGTGTGTGTTTCTCTGTGTGTTGGTGTGTGAATTGAAAAAGGTTTTATAAAATGCAAAATTAACATAAACATAGTTTATTTTAAAAAAATATTAATAGATTCGACTCATTTAAGTTAGATATTATTTGAGGCAAAGTATTAAACCTAATTAATGTGGACACAATTCCTGAGGTTTATGACATACCATGACATGTCTTTGCCACTTTCCTTTCCTAAAATATTGCATATAATGGATTTTATTAACGAAAAAGAAAACTACATAGTTGAAAAATATAAAGTTATGTATTATGGAAAAATCTTAATTTTAACTTTTTAATGATTGTATACAACAATAAATCTGTTAGTAATTTATGTATTACACTTTCATATGCTACATGCATTTACATATATTTAAATTTAAATTTAATTTTTTTTCTGTTGTTTGTTCGCTAACGAAGGCTTCGGCCAACATGTTCTAAGCTTTGTTGCATTTCACATTTCAGGTTCGACCATACTTTGTTGTACTCATTTCCAACATTCTTAGCCTATGTTTCAAAAAGTAGTTCATCTTTTCAAATGTTTTCTTTGAAATATTACAAATCAATGAAGATGTTACTGAAATAAACGATCAATACAAAACTGAGTATATCTTTCACATTTGTTAAAGCCAATCTCTTTTCTTTAACAGACAAACCAGTTGAAAGATTAATGAACCCCAGGATTCTTTTTAATGTACCACTTGATTTCCTCACGGATTTGCAGTAACAAGTCTGGATGAGTTGTTTTAAATTTTGCGCCCAACAACGTACATTTTGTCTTAAACATATGTTTCTTGAAGACTGTTGACTGGGGGTTTTTGTTATTATTTTAAATTCAATTGTTTTCCAGAAGTTTATCAAAATGCATATCACGAGCTCACTTATTGGTAATAGAGAACACCACACTAATTTTTGTGGAAAGTGATTTTTTCTGTTATATTATATCTACAATTTTTTGGTTGCTCTATTTCTTCATCGAAAATTCAATAAACTTAGATTCGGTGATCATAAAGAAAAGGATTCAGAAAGTTTATTTAATGCCATAGAATAATACATTTTAGGCAACTCAAAAAGTAGCATCAACAAGTGGTCTCTTAAGTATATACTATTTTCAATGTTCCACAAATTCTTCCTTTTGAGACTATTCGATTCTTTCTTTAACCAATGGCATGTCTTAGATTATACATCAATTTCGAATTTACTTGCAAACAATTTTATGAAATTATTCTATTTTTTTTTAAAATGAAATTCCTTCTTTGTATTTTTTTTTGTAATTTCGTTCATAAATAGTCTTGTCAATTCTTACCTAATATATTTATACTATTTTGTAAAAGGCTTAAAATGCTCGAAACTTAAGAGAATCTAATTATATTCGATTTTTTAAAAATTTCGATAACCACAAGAATTGTACCTGTTACTTTCCCAATCAGGATAAAGACATTTAAGGAAGAAACAATTTTTATTTGTTTCTGGAATTTCTTCAGCATCAACCTCAATTAGAGGAGGTTATCAGTATGGTCAAAAGAATGATTGCACAATCTTTACGACACGAGATCCCGAGAAAGCACTTTCAATGTGTGCTAACCATGAACAACAATAAAAATGAGAAACGCTTTTATCATATTTGTTTTTCATTGAACCAGAAAATAGATATTCAAAAAAAAAAAAAAAAAAAAAAAAAAAAATTAAAAAAAAAAAAAAAAAAAAAAAAAACAACAACGTTGCATTGGGCTGGATATTAGAAAAAAATGACTTCTCTAAAATCGGGGACTTATTAGTTCTCATTCAGATGTGTGACTTCTCTACTTTGTGTTAAGTCGGGCTCTAGACAATTCACATCTCAGAGCTGGCTACAAGTACCTTACATTTGACCAATTTGTTGTTCTTTAAAACGTCTAAGCTTCACAGAAATTATATATGTTTCGTTGCATATTTGAAACGGTTTATCAGTTGCCTGTAGACGTGAATAAAATCTTATTGCAGCTGGTGAAAGTTGAGCCCTAGATAAGTAACAACGAATTACAAAGCTTTACCGTATATACGACTTTAGCAAAATCAGAGGTATTTCACGCATTAAGAACACACCCGACACACACACACTCACATATACATATTATATATATATATATATATATATATTAATTTTAAAAATAAAAAAAGCCTACCTTAATAATAACGCAATTAATACAATGATGACAGTAGCCATAATTGCTATAATCCCGAAAAGAGCTTTATTCAACACATTAATGTCGGTCTCTTTATTGCTTGAGCTGTCATCTAGAATAACATTAAAACAAACACATTTGCATTTATTTCAACAAGGTACAAGCGTATCGTCTCTGGTATCAACACATTCAATGTAAACATAATTTATGAAATCAAACACAGAACTTAAGTTTAAATATGACCCAGTTTTTAGTAATTTTAGCAAATATAATTTGTTTCCAGATTACAACAAAAGTTTCTTTTCATTAAAAAAAACAAAAATTTTTTACGAATTCTTGGTTTAGCCTATTAGACTTACCGAGGTTAATACTACATTTGATGGTATTGACTTGCCCCTTCAATGTGCACGAGGCATACTTTATTGTGATGTTTAAAACCGGTCTTCGTGACGTGTGGATAACGTAACCTTTACCAAACAATGGTACCATCAAATCGGTTGCTGTGATTTCAATGAGGCACGGCAACACTTGACTGTCACACTCAAATATCACGACTATATCTGTTCCAGTTGCGCGGGTAACACACATGTGTGGTGTTTTAATCTCTTCTCCATTTATTAAAAGTCTACTATTAATGTCAGTGGTGTCTGATCAAGTGTAAAAATAATTTTGTTTGTTAATTTAAAAAGTCGTGTTACCCTGTAAGTTTCTAAAACTCAAACAATAATTAAATAAATATATGCCATGACATGTCAGTAGTTGAGAATTAGAAGTTTATATATTTTAGGAAGAAGTTATAAAAATCATGATCGCAAAAGAAGCCGCATCTATGATTAAAGTAAAGTGTGGAACAATCTGAAACTAATTGAAATTACAAAACTAAGTGTCTATCAGGCATGTGTGCTTAGTACGCTCCTTTATGACAGTTAAATGTGAACCACATATACCAGTAATGTGCGGAATCTCAACAGCTTCCACCAAAGATATCTGCCTTAAACTTTACACATCCAAATTAAAGGGAGAGTGTCTTACACAGAGGATTGTAAGCGCAAAATTGTATACGTTTTAAACAGGAGGCCCTTCTCTGGTTAGACAGTAGAAGAAAATAGAGGCAAGGCGTGTTTCAAACTACTGCTATTTTGATGGTCGCAGATTGAGCAAGACTTATTTCCCAACCGAGATTGCGATTTAATTAAGTTTTTACGACCAATAAAAATAGGATCAAGAGAAAGCGAACAGAGAAGTACCACGAGAATTATCATCGACGAGCAGCGTCCCAACTGGTGGAAAGCAGTATATGTAGGTACCAAACAGACAGAAGACGTTTGAACATTAGCACTTGTAACAAAAAGAGCTTTAAAGTAGTAATTAAAAAAAACAAAAAAACATTATAGCTTTTTCTGTGAGATCTTTAGCCACAGCTGCGATCTTAAGATCGGCCTAATCAGCCTTTTGATGAAGTGTAAATGGCTACTCCTTCGCCTCGCAAAGATGGAAATATGTCATATATTACATAAATATGCTTTGTAATCACAAACAATAAATTTAAAATTAAAATTTACTAGATAAAATAAAATAGAATAAAGTCAAACAGAAGATGTTTAAATTATTTTTGACATATGTTGTTATTGATTTGCTACATTAGGTAATAATATACAATTTATTTCAAATAAAACTGATTGAAAACCAATGAATATTAACTTTAAAGTTTCAGACCTCGTATTTCTGGAAATATTTGCTCATCACTGATTATTTCCTGGTAGTTTGAAGAAAGTAAAACACAACGTATTCTTGCACGACTTGACAATTTGTTTGCTTTAACTCTGACAGTGATTTTAACATCATGTTTACCAATTTGCTCCCAGGTACTTTGGTCAATAACAGAACTGTTGACGACTATATCTTTTAACTGAAATATACATTGTATAATTATATATATATAAATACACACATACATATATATTTATTTATTTATTTAGTCATTTATATAGCGCTTACATTAAACCTTTTAGCGCTTTACAATTATAAAAAAACATGTAAACTAAGTAAAATAAAAAGGAAAACCCAGAGACACTAGGATAGTAACTACTATACAATAGAAACAATTAAAATGGCTATAAAACGAGGACACTTTGGCACGTTTTGGATTATACTACAGGATCAACCCGAGACAGAAAATGAGGCAGTGCAAGGAGGGGGCATCACAGGTCATAGACGGACCTAAAAAGATGGGTTTTAAGGGACTTTTTGAAAGTGGACGAGATTTCATAATGACGGATGTGGAAGGGGAGCTGGTTCCAGAACGTGGGCCCATGGAAGCAGAAGGAGCGTTCACCGATGGTCTTAGTTTACATATATACATCATATTACAAAATATTGTTATATTACTTATGAAAAAACAATCAAATATTTTACAATACATTTGAGGAAAGAATCACTATTTCAAATTCTCTGCATTGTAGTAATAAAAGGTAATGCCCATGTCGAACAGGTATTTATTATTCACCAATATTTAAAACCACTTACGAAGATGAAGTCTTGATCAGTGGTCGTTTTTCGTTGACAATAAATATATTTAAAATTTACATCCTGAGAATAGTCCAACTCAGCTTTAAATACAACTGTGTCAATATCACTAATTAAGCCATGTGTGCAATTTGTATCACTATCCTCCTGTCTGTATGGCAGCAGTTTTAGTGATAGGCCATTTACATACACTGTAAAAACAAAAACAAAAATAATTTATTTATTTGTATTTAATTATTGCCTTATCAATGTACACTTTAAAGAACTGAAAATCGAATGTTATTTATTTATTACTTCTCAATTTCAGTTACAGTGTGAAATTTTATAACATATAAGTAAAAAATAGGTTTGAGGCTTAAAGCTCATTTCGATTTGTTCACTAGATATATCTTTGTCAACCTCAAAATTAGGTCTATATGAGTTGATTTTGAAGACACAAATTAGCCTAGACGAGTTAAAAAAATATGTAACAAATTAAATATTTTTTTATTGTTAAGTACATATTGAAATTAATTGTCTTCAAAAACTTTATATTTTCCTCTTTTAAAAAACTCTGGGTTTTTTTTCTTGTCTTTTTTGTATTTTAAAATATTTTTTACTTTCATTACTATATAATTCATATTTATAAGATAGATAGATATATATTTATTTTTTATGTATATATGTATATATATATATATAAATATATATATATAAATATATAAATATACATGTGTGTATCTTTATATGTATCTATCTATATATATATAAATGTAATAGTTATATAGTTATATCTTTAATTGTTATGGAAAGACAATGTTTTTAAAATATTAAGGCGAATTAAATTACTATCTAGAATAGCAGTTATTGTTTAAAGAAAAAAAGAAAATAAATTAGGCTCTAATTTTTTTTTTTTAAATCCTTGTAGTTTCCCTATTAATTTAGACTTATTTAAATTCTAATCAGAGTGTGTCCATGTTTTTATTTAACATTTTAAAAAAAATACCTCCAATGATATTAAATAAACATGAATTTAAATTAGAAATTTATGGAAATTGGTTTAAAAAATTAATACTTTGTCATAGAATCATAATACAGTAAATCATTACATTTAACTCTGTAATGTTAACATAGAGGTAATAAACGATAAACGTTGAATTTGTTTTAGGATTTTTTAGTATTCTAAGACTAAAGAGACTAGCATTAACATAACATCGCTCCATTTGGATAATCCTAAACGAAATGTAATCTTTAAAAGTAATTATTTTTTTTTACAAATTCTTAACTTAATGTATATCTTAATTTAAAATCTTTATAAAAAATTTTCTTTTTTTTTAAACAATCATACTTTCAGTGTGTTACAGTTAAAATCACTTTGAAGCTTAAATTTTCATTAATGATAAAAGTTTATTATTTATAAATTAATCATTATTTTCATATGATATCAGGATTTATTTATAATAAGACTTATTGAAGTTAAATTAAACTGAAAATATAACCAGGTAGAAATTGTAGACCAATATTTAAATATGTAGCGCTATTTAAAAGTTGACACTTTAAATTGAAAGTTATAAAACGAAAAATGAAAGGAATATATTTATAGAGAGTAATTAATACACAAAATTATAATCTTCAAATCAGAAATTTAACTTACCATAATTGATTGCTATCAAAGTGAAGACAAAAAGCAATCTCTTCATTTCAAAGCTACAAACTAATATCATTTTCTTTTTTTTTTTTATAAAATAGAATATATTGGCTTCAAAAAATTGATGCACAATATTTTGTTTTAATTCAAGTTTAATTACTTAGTTAACAAAATATGTATGATCCATCCAGTAGAAATATCTATATTTAGGCTTGGCTGAAAAATAAATTAAATNTATATATATATATATATATATATATATATATATATATATATATATATGATTTATATATTTTATTTCGTTCAGTAAACTTACTTAAATTGTATTTGTGTCCATATTATACATCAATATATTCAGAACTTTAGAATTAGCTTTAATTTTTGTTTTTTTAATTTACCAAATTGAATTTTCGACATCAGTTATGTTGCATTGCAACAAGTGTGTTACAGGACGATGTAACATTCCCAAATATTTTCTAGCAAGTCTTTGAAGGACTTTTGTGAAGTGTCATCAAAGCCTAAAAATAACCGATTGATATACATTGGAATTGTCCTAGGAGCTTCGTGACATACAATCAAACTTGCCTTTTTATTTCAGTTGCCGATATACCCCTGTTGAAATTTCAAATATCAGTTTCGGACACTATCGAAACATTTTAGATGTCCTACTTTAAAAAAAAATAATTATAAAATGCGTATATTAATCTATGTCATATAGGATATTCCCATTTCTGTTTAAAAAGTTTTAATACATGGCACTGTAGGACCATAACTAGAGGTATTACCAGTCAAAGTATTACTACATTTGAAATAATTTTTTTTTTTGAAATAATAATAAAATATAACTGCTTTTCCTAAAGTAACATAATTGTTCTCTTTTTTTTCATTGTTACACAGTTTTAGATAAAACAAAACTTTTTTTTTTTTTATATTCTAGTCCAAAACACTTTTTAGACTAGAAAATAAAATGAGTTAAAAATTACGATGAGGCGAATTATATGTTTAACTTTATTTTAATTTAGAATATATTTTAGTGCTGTCAGTTAATAGATGATTTATTTCACTTTATCGGAGCTTAAGCTTTTATATCACGAGTGTAAATATAATTTTTTTTTTTAAACTTGTATTTAGCATATATATTAAAGGACTGCGTTCAAGCTGTTTGATTAAATTTGAGAGCAATGTATGTGAAAGCCTGAATAGAAAGACAGGACAAAGCATTCACTCAGGGAACAAGACGTTTACGTGACAGAATTGGTCTAATCAGCCATCTGTGCACCAGCAGCAAAAATTCAAAATAAGAATATAGGATGATTAAGGTGGTCATTGTCTGTTTCGACTTAAGAACACTTTAATGTGTGAACCCTAATGGATGGGACGGGGGAGGGGGTTGAAGACAATGGGAGACACATTTACCTTGAGGGTTAAGAAAATATTGATGTTTAAGCAGAAAAAGAAAACGACTCTTTCCTTTGCCGCGCTTTTCCTGGTAAATTGAGTCAACTAGTGTTTTGAAAAACTACGTTACGAAGAGGAGACCCAAAGGTGAACAATACTTATTATGACTATTGCAAAAGAATAGAAGCCAGCACTATACAATACATAGAAAATCATTTGAATCTCACATTCAAGACCATGCATACGGGACTTGGGAAAAGGGTGGCACAAACCATGGGCCCCTTCTTATTTTTGTACGATTACACTTTGTATAATAAATCAGCATTGCACTAAAAGAAACATTTAGAATCATTTGCTCCTATATAAAGTTTTTCAAATAAATTGTAACTTGTGGAAGCTGCAATTGCACTCCAGTTATAGAAGAAACATAACTGTGTTATAATTTTCAAAACTTTTAGTTTCAAACCTTCTGAAATAAATGTGTGCGTCATGTATTGAAATGAGAACCGTGACACCACCAAGTTCAATAGTTTATGAAAATGATTGATCAAAAGATTATTTTCAGTTTAAAATCGTATGTCAATGAAGAAAAATCAATAATACATGTGGTAAACAGGTATTCATGGTATACACCTTCTTTTCTACAGTCGGTGGATATATTTCAAAAGATCTGAGCCATGTTCCCGTCCCATGTATTTTGCTTTCGTGTGTAACTTAAAGTTCTTTCAATATAAACAACCAATTGATTATACACAATCAATAAAGTACCAAGGATAGATCGTCAAGTACAGAGCTAGTGGTTAAAGTCCAACAGTACTTAATGATTTTAAAATATAGCAAATAAAAATCGTTAAATCTTAATCTAATGAGGTCATTGATTTAAACAAAGGATTTATATATATATTTAATATCTAATTTTGAAACACTTGAGGACATGGCGAGTCATTGTTTTGTTTTCACGGAAATAGATTTATAAAAATAAAAGTATGACTAAGCTTGTGTATTGTATTTATATTATTAAACATTGATTTAGTTCCAATAAAAGTAAGATAAGTTGAATCATTAAACTATAATACACAAATGTAAATCCTTCAATAATCGAGAGCATGAAGAAAGAGGATATATATTTAAATGCATTCTTTAGTATTCATGTGTGGGGAATTTTATATGTAAACAAGAGTGTAAATATAGCATTGTAGTTTTAAAAAAAAAACCTGACAAATTAATAAAATAATCTCGTATCATTTAATGTAAAGAAACATACTTGGTTATTTGTTATTATCTGTGTTTAGGACAAAAATCAATGTATTTAATTGATAGTAATTCTCAAGTTCAGTTCTACTTTGTTTTAAATTTAAACAAAAGAAACCAAAGACGTCTCACTTCCTTTCCACGTGTTATTTTAATTGCTCAATTAATAAGATACATCATTAAAATATGTTTATATCCGTTAGGAGTTGTTTGATTCGTGTCACACTGTGCCATTGTAAATGTAAACACTATCTAAGAGGATACATTTAACTTAGCATTGATTTCATAGCAAAAATAAAATAAATAAATAACAACAAATGTATTGAGGAATGACAACTTACCAAGAATTAAGTTTAAAGGAAAAACATAGAAATATTTTTCCACTTTCGTAGCCTGTTTCATTTAGTTTTTTTAAATTTAATATATACAAAAAATTACATATACTCATAAAGCATTTAATGTATGATACTATTTATTTTTGTTAGTGCATGCTTCCCCTGAATTTAAGACATTGCTACGCTTGAAGCAAAAATCTCACGAACAACAAAAAAAAATATATATATTACGACCTCCTATAAATGATTGACTGATCTCACAGCAAAAATTTGTCCCTACATTAGTTAGCTGTTCTTTTCAAAGGTTCACCACCGATACATCGAAATGGAAATAGCATGCATACAAATATAAAATAATTTATACTATGTAAATTGAAGGATATCTCCCAGTAATAAATGTATAAATTTATTTGTATTGAAACTTAGATATAAAATCTGAAAGTTTGACAGGTAATATATATCTCATTGCCTTGGTTAAATTGAGATAACCATCAGATATATCTTTGATTCACAATTTTGGTTATACACATTTTAACTATGCATGTTTAACGACACAAACTTTTCCAAGACGTAAATAGCTACAAGTCAGATTTAGAGCGCATGCAGCGTTTAACCTTCATTTTTCCTAATGCAAATTTGTGTTGTACCTTATTTTAAAAATTATTGAAGCTGAAATGTTGTGGCACTAAGCTAGAGGTTTAAAAGTGTTGAAACAAAATTCAATTACAAAACCAAATGTGTTTCTATAGGGTGGAATTCATAGTTATTAAGTCATTATTTACATGGTGACGGTACGTAGATAAGTCAAAAATTAAAAATAACTATACACAAAAACTAATATATTCGATCATATTAATGCACTTTTTCAAGCTGCCAGAAGTCTTAATTGTAGATGTGCATACAGACACATAATGATCCTTTAAAGACCAGGAATATAGTTTAACTAATAATTAGATATTGAAGGGTTCGAGTTATGCGAATAATATGCATTGAAATGATCAACATTTAAGTCTACTTGTCATTGTGTTAGATCCACAGAGAGTAGGATGCGTCCCTGTGTAATAAAAAGAATATAGAGTGGGTGAGCCTAAATCCTGATCGGACTATGAGCCTAGTAATAATCTTAACCGGGGGCTATACTTAAGGTCACTTGAAATAGTGCCAACGTTTATGATATGAGTTCATAATTTTTAAAATTATTTCTTCGCTCATTAAGTTTAAACTCATATTAAAAACATTAATATCCATGATATCAAAATTTTAAAAACAAGTTATAAATTGTTCTGTCTAGTAGTTTCTAGATTGTGATGGTCTCAATTTCAATAAATGAAGTACATTTTAAAACGTGACTCCCTGCTCATAATTTTCTTATGATTACACGATGAAATAAACAGTGCACGGTTATCAAGCAAAAGGAGCAACAAGTGGGAAACTATCTCTCGTTAGTGAATGTAGTTTTTTGGCTTACTTGTTAGTCGAACTCACGTTACTAATGGGAGAACCAATGTTGCGGGATATTTAATTGCTTGTATAATAAACTGTTATTAATGTTAATTTATAAAGACTTTGTGGCATTGTGCATTATATATATGGCATCCTTCCGTCTACGTGAGATGATGGAGTAGCTATATAGTTCTACACTTTGACGAGTGGCTCACTAGGCCAATCCTAGAATGGCAATCAAGGCATCATCTCACGCAGGAGAATATTGAAACCCGGTAAGATCTTGATTTCCGAATTGTTATTTTTGATTCAAAGACCTCGTTTCGAGTATCTTGTGCCTTTTTTACTCCTTCAAACACTGTTGTTCATCAATTGGAGCGATGTTAGGCAATGAACTCCCATTCGTTTATTTCAATATTGGCTTACCTCATGCTTCGTTTGCCAGCCTCAATAATTCTCAGGCGTGGCCGTACCTACTGCCAACTCTCCATAGAGCAGAATATTTGGGATACGTCCTTCCTCCATTCTCCGTACATGACCCAATCAGCGAAGGCGCCTCTTGATTAGAAAGGAGAATATGCTAAACATGTGTGCACGTTCCAAGACCACCACGTTAGGCACCCTGTCCTGCCAAAGAATGCGTAAAATTCGACGCAGACATCTTTGATGGAAGGTGATGAGTTTCCGCTGCTGATATGTGGTCCACACTTCGCTACCATATAGGAGCGTGCTAAGCACGCATGCCTGATAGACACTTATTTTTTGTTTAATCAGTTAGATTGAGATTATTCCACACCCGCTTATTCAGTTTAGCCATAGTTGCTGCTGCTTTTGCAATCCTGATATTTATCTCTTCATCAACTGAGAGAGAACTAGAAATATTGGATCCCAGGTATGTGAAATGATCAACAACCAAAAGATTATGACCCTCAATAGATATGATTTGAGGGGACGGTGCTTCTTGCAACATTACATGTGTTTTCTGTACTAATAAAAAGTACAAACTCTTTACAAGCGTGTGATAGGCGATTAACCAGCCCCTGCAGACCTTCTTCTGTTTGAGATGTTAAGGTGGCATCGTCAGCGAACAGCAGTTCACGAATCGCCACCTTTTTTTACTTTGGTCTTTGCACGAAGGCGGGCGCTATTGAACAGCCTTCCATCAGATCTGGTATGGACGTACACTCCATCGTCACAGTCCTTGAAGGCAAATTGAAGGAGCATCGAACACAAAATGGAAAAGAGCCCCATTGTGCATTAGTGTAACAGTTTTATGTGTCATACCCAGTACATCGACAACACAAAGACACCAAACAACGATTCCTGACACTCGCAGTGACATTGTTTATGCAACTTTATTGATTAATACGCATGATTGTATTATCCACAATTTAATAAGTTATTATAATGTGTAAAGAAAGAACAACAAATTCAATTATAAAACGGTAAATCATTTATTCATTGCAAAAACTGATTATTTCACACATAACCTGTGTTAAAATGAAAGGAACTTACCATGCTTTCACTATATAAAAGTTTCTTTTCAGATCTGAAAGCTGATACAATTTAAAGGCGGAGTTTTCATAATGCATTTCATTAATAGCTTCGGTAGCATTTAAAAATATCAACTTTTTTTAGAGCACTACCGGTGTCACTAGTGTTAAAAGTATACATTAAAAATAAGAAATAATGTACTTCATTAATGCTTAGCAAAAGTCAAAAGAGATAATTTACACTTGCATTACATTTGATCTTTGGTCTCGGTCATCGTTGTATCACAGTTGGTAGGTCAGAAAGTTATGTAAGGAATTTAGTTGTTGAAATAATATTTAGTTAAAAATGTGTTTAGACAAGAAATATCATTCATAAGATTGAATTCTAAATTATCTTGCTACCTTAGTCAGCATACGATTTTGATTTGTAGAATTAAAAAACAGCATATCTTGAAACAAAAACAATGGGAATAGAATAACATAGGAAATTTCTAGACTGTTGGCTAAAACGTATCAATATATTATGAACGTAACTTTAAACGACTATTTCATCATCACACAAGGCATCGGAAAGCGTGTTCACACTTTTTGAAACGCAGCTAGCTATGAAATCATGTGTTAATGTATTATTTGAATTTAGATCATTAGATACACTATGTTCGATAGTATCAAATTCTGAGTCACTTTTTATTACTTTTGCAGATGTTTCATAGGCTTCATAATCGTTAGCACAATGTGAGTGAACTTCAATTTTTTTTAGATCCTGGGAAAGGAAACGTTTTTACAATTTAACATTATTAATGTCGATAGCTTATTTAATATTACTGTTTTGTGCAACGAAATACGACAAATAAAAGTCATTAATCGATATACAGTAAATCTATGTTTACGTGCAGTAATTTTATTGCACCTTACAGTAAGCATACAATAAGTGACATAAAAGACACATTAAAGCGGTAAAATAATGTAGATTGCAGTTTCATAATATTATTTTTCAAACAGCCTTGTGCTAGCAGAATAGCTGTAATCATTGTTCTTTTTTCGTAGTGTAAATGTATCGGAATTAAAATGCATTCGAACATTTGTTTTTCTTTTTTTTTACAAATGATTAAAATAATTATTTAAGTTAGCAACGTAAATAGGTGCTGCTAAATTTACTATAGCGAATCAGTTGAATATATATTTTAAATTGCTATATCTACGGTTGCAGTGATTAGAAAATTGGCCAGAAGCCACTTAACTATTAGTTGAACTTTCTTAATCACCCGATACTGATTAATCCAGCGCCTATTAACTATAATATAATCAATTTCAAATGACCGATTCTTAATATATGTTTTAGATAACTTCTTATACCAGTGGTTCTCAGCCTTCCTAGTGCCGCGACCCTTTAATACAGTTTCTCGTGTCGTGGCGACCCCCAGCCACACAATTATTTTCGTTGCTACTTCATAGCTGTAAGGATATGTGTTGTCAGATGGCCTTAGGCGACCCCTGGAAAAGGTTCCCGTGACCCCCAAATGGGTCACGACTTATAGTTTGAGAACAGCTGTCTTATACTATTTCAATGTGATCATTTTTAGTACTATAATTGAAGTTCATTTTAGGTTTCGGGAAAGCATACTTTAATCATCAGTATGACAAGCAAACTGAAATCATTAAAAGTAATTTTAATGATTCAGTGACACATCTAGAATACTATGGAGCTACGAATTTTGTAGAAAAGCATACTTTTTGCATCCCATGCACTAACTAAATATGAATAAAATTTGTAAAACTGTATACTCATTTTATCTAATGATACCAATCCAACAAAGTATTAATAGTGACTTGGTTATATTGACTTCCGCTGGAGGAGCTAGATATAAATTGTATTTAAAACCCAAACATTTCTTACTAGGGTTATTAATGAGACACAACACTTTCTGAAAATAAAACGATTTGTGATATTCTTTCATTTAAACATTTTTGTACATGCCTTCATCATTATACATAATGTGAACTAATTTTTTTATCAACATGTGAAGTTATATGACACACTAGAAAGTAGAACCTTGCTTCACAATGTGGGGATACATTACTTGATAGAGTTTACAGCATATGTATTGTTGTGTGCTTATAATTTCGATGAATTAAAGTAGGTTATAGACCATAGAAACGAAACAGCTAAATAGAGTAGGAAATATTTGTTGATGGAGGAAGGTAAAGTGTTTATTTGAAGTCACAAGACATCGTTTATCTTTTTAGAATTGACGACACTTAAGGGTTTAGTCTACTGTGAGATATTAACATTATCGACAACGTGTATGCTACATTCTGCCACTTACTTTAAATTTGCCTTAATTTGTTCATGTTTTATTAATGCAGTTTCATAATTTAACAAGCCACGTACTCTTTATTATTTCTTATTAATATACACTATCGCTTTTTATTCAATACCACTTCTACGCCCATGACTGCCGCAGTCATTCGTCAATCCACAATATCAAGGACCTCAACCTCAAACTATTACACCAATTTATTCTAAATCTCTATTTAAACAAATAAAAACAAACACGCAAACAAACAAACAAACAAAAATGATAAAATACCGCTTTTCTATTCATTTGCCGCTTACCTTCCACAATCCATTAAACCTGTGGACTGACAGAACGTGCACAAATCTAAAAGTATACAGTGTCAAAACGAAAGTAACACAATTCTTCTGATTTCGTATTTTTCTCCATGGAGGCGGTGTAGGTTTACAGCAAATAGTGATCCTTACTGGAGCTTGAAATTGTCCATTTTTAGGTTGTTCTTGACAGTCTCTTGCTGTAATACCACATTGCCCGCTATTGTTACCTTGCATTAAAAGATTGGTTGAAATGCAATGGAAACAGTTAGAAAGAACCACTGATTTGTTGAGTTGGCTCAAAATTAGCTGATTGTAAATTCAAACTAATGGTTTCATGATTCTTACTGAGACCCTTTCTGATTACAAGCTGCTGGCCGTCACAATATAACCATTTCATTTTTACAATTGAGTCTTTCATTGAGACGTCGTGTTTGACACTGTAGATTAAATTATGTAAAAAGCTGTCTTATATAGTCTGGCCTTGGTCCCCATCTGTAATCCGTAGGTGTCTTAGAAACGGGTTGATTTTATAACTCTCATCATTTTTACGCTGCACCGATGCCTCTATGTGTTTATACAATCTTGCTTTTTTCGCTAAGAATTATTTCAAGTTATTAAAATTGTTTGGAAGAAGCTTTTGAGCAATGATTTTAAATCTTTATTTTTGGGGTTAAAGCTTAGTAAAATGACTCCTTTAGAACATTAAATGCTACATGTTCCAATACTATGCTAATATCAACACATATTTAAAAAAGTTATAATAATATTTATACTTAAGCATTCATTAGTATTACCTTTTAATAAAAAAAAAAACAACAAATCCCTACTTTGGTCAGAGGGCAAGTATCTGCTTGACAACTGACTGAAGTAAACTGAAGGAAAAAGAGTTCAAGTAATAGTTATGACGCTATGGACCTGGATATGAAGAGACCCAACAAAGGTGTGCCAGTACGCATAATGCTTGTAGATGCCATTTGAGGGAAAAGTTCAAAGAATGGTCATAATGTATTGCTAATCAAATTAAATGTGATGAATAAGCCAAAATACTACACACTAAACTGTGAACATGTCTCAAAAATAATTGTATATGTTCACCTTGAATCAACTTAACTTTGTCTAATACATCAATTTAATTAAATAACTAAAAATGCCACAACTATCATCACTCTACATTTATGATTATTAATTAATAATTATATGCCAATGCCTATACATTAATAGTTTATTAAGTTAACTTATTTAGCCGTAAGCATACTTCGCTTTTTGTTTTAATTAAATCTGTAGGAATTTACCGGCGCGCTCCCTCTGAAGTCACACATCTTCATGACAACTGAACGTTCCCGATTTGGCTAAGAGAACTCACTGACGGGCTGTTTGAGATAATTTATTATAAATGTCTTGTCTTCCAATTGTTTTATTTATATGCTGAAAATGTATAATGCAATCAAAAAAATTTCCATTTTATTGGACCAATAACAAAGATCCTTTTTAACATTAGTATAACTCTATACAACA
The DNA here is from genome assembly GCA_964033795.1 of Lymnaea stagnalis. Taxonomy (NCBI): domain Eukaryota; kingdom Metazoa; phylum Mollusca; class Gastropoda; family Lymnaeidae; genus Lymnaea; species Lymnaea stagnalis. The sequence goes on from CAXITT010000082.1 coordinate 88,127, forward strand.
ATTACAGTTTATAACATTCCAAACAACAATCAGTTATAATAACAACAATATTTTATTCTTCCCAATGATTAGGTTTGGCCTACAAACTTAAATTCAATATGTTTTTTGAAACAATAAACAATCAATCTGTCCCGTTTACTAGCTTAATCCAGTCATCATAGTTACCGCTCAGTAATTGCCCTTTAGATTCAGGAAATGACACGAAGTCCTTCATTTTTATTAAATCAAAGCAAATTTCGGTTTCGATTTATGTGTTTACCATAGCAAGTACGAGATCAGCAAAATAGAAGTAGAACCCACATACCAACTCAATATTTGTTCTTCACGAATGTACTAAACTAAAACTTTCTTTCCTTGTATAGTTTTTGAAAGCGAGAATATCAAAATAACTTAACTTTAAGATAGCTGGAAAACGTTTAACATTTTTTATTTGATTATTAGCTCTTTACTCTACATGCTCTACAAAAAAAAAAAAAAAAAAAAAAAAAAAAAAAAAAAAAAAAAAAAAAAAAAAAAAAAAAGAAATAAAAGAAAAAAAAAACTTTAAAAATTAAATGAATTTAAAGTTGCAGCTTTTGAGTGAAGTGGATTAATGAAAGCTTACCAGGAACTCTCTTAAAGTCAGAACTAATGATCATGTCAATTTTTATTGAGACCATTGTTTCGCTTTTTGTGATTAAAAGACCAATTAACAAATCGAAAGACACCAATTGGTCACCCTGAGATTTTTAGAGTAGAGTCAGACAAACTAGAAAAGAGCAAGCATATATATATTTATATAAACATATTGGAGTATAACTGATAAGACATATTTGCTGATTTTTAAGGTAGAAATTTGCCTTATTTACATTTTGTTTACGTAATGTTTTCTTGTGAAACCCGTGAATGAACTCTTGGTGACCCATGTTCGGCGTCACGGTTTGTGAGGTTTAACTACTAATTGTCTCGCTGGAACCTGAATACAGGTACGAACATTCTATAGAGGGGGTTTCAAATTCAATCGCTCAACGGGGCGAAAACTCAAATCACATAAAAATTTGCGGGCGGAACAGGATAAACATTCAAGAAGCGAGAAATTAATACTTTTTTCAAACATATTTATCCAAATGATGACAGAAACAAGTTTTAATAATTAAAAGTCATTGGCGTACCCATTTTCATTTTTATGCCAAATTGTCAGAGCTGATTGCGTGGCACATTTCCTTGGCTACAAAAACAAGTAAGTTCATTAGGAGTAATGATTTGTGTCATTGTAATTCTCTTGATGGACCGCAAGTGTTCTTCAGTGAGACGACTCCTTGGTGATATTTTGTTAATCTTCATCACATATATATGCTACCGAACATGCTCAAGGTTCTAGCCGCATGTAGACGAAGCTGCGGCATCTCTCTAGGAATGAAACGTTTGAACTGTGCATGCGTAACTGTGTCGTATTTTGCCTTTTAGTGTCCCATTTCATTGCAGCTCTATTTGCTCCATCTACAAATTTGCTGGTGCGGTTTCCACGTCTATGACTCATGGGTTACGAAACAGCTCGAAATTATATTTCTATGCTTCAAATTCAATAAAGAGATATGCGAACTCGGCGCAAAGTTCGTTAAGTTTTTCATCAAAGTGAACATTGGGAAACATCATAGCGTTACTTGGATATAATTGCACACCGTCAAGAGCTCGCGGGCCTGATAAAATTGTACTGTGGGCCGAATGTTGCCAGAGGGCCTTGAGTTTGACACATTGCTATATGGTCTTTCGGATAAAAATTCTTTAGTACAGGGATGTAAAAATCGATCGCTCGGCGGGGAATAACTGAAATCAGTTTGAGGCCGAACAGGATACATATTCAATAAGCTGAAAATTAATCTTTAAAAAAAACATTTATACAAATTATGACATATAGTTTGGATATAATTAAACACATTCAAGAACTTACGGGCCTGATATAATGGTACGGTTGGCCTGATATGGCCCCCTGGGCCTAGAGTTTGACACATGTGCTTTAGAAAGTAAGAGACTAACTGTTACGCACTGACTTGTATTGGGAGAAATTAATCTCCTATTTTAAATTTATGGCTCGTTCAAAAAGTGTCTAACAAAGGACGATACCATATAAAAATAAAATAACAAAAGTACGACACCCAAAACAGTACCAATTACAATTAATAAGACTTAAATTAGTAATAATACAATTATAAACAAAAGAAATATATAATATAAAATCATCAAATTATAGAGTATGGTAGAACTGGTACCAGTACACAATTAGTACAATGTGTCAATGAATGAAGAATGCGAATAAACACATATAGAAGCACACAAAGAATAAAACACGTCTTGTAACGTTAATAAAACCTATCTGAATCTCTCGCTGAATCTCTCCCTCTCCGTGCCTGTCAATCCTTTATATATGTGGGTCTACCGATGCGTCTAGAAAACGCCTTTACTTTTTTTGAAAAAATCGAGATAACTCTACAAAATACTAGGAGACAGTCTAACATGTTTATTTGGTAAACACGGTTGTAAACAAGATACATCACAGAGATTTAACCACGCCTACAACAGACGTAACTGTCTGCTAGGAGTCTAATGCGAGGTCAAGGAAAGTTCACGCACGGGGAATGTATGCTACATAACACTAACTGAAATAGGGATACAATGTGTAACTCATTTCTGGAAAAAGTCTATCTTGACTATAAATAAGCCGAACGACATAATCCTAGGAAGATTGCTATTACGATACAAAATAAAGAGATACGTTTGCGATTACGCTTTGTATATTATTTAATATGCGTTCCTTTACACCTTATTCAACAATGCCTATCACCATCATAGTCATTGCTTTACTGTAGGTCAATAGCTTTAATTTTATAATGTTTGAAGTTGGAATTTTAATTAACTTAATAATTTATTATTTGTTACTGCCCCTAGTTTGTGTAACGCTTTTTATTATTTTAGTTATTAATGGTATCGTCCTTTGTTATTTTCTGTTTGACGCGAGCCAAAGAGTAGAATAAGAGATTAAATTATCTACATTACAGTTGAACATAATAAGGATCAACACTAAGACAATATTGCATCATTTGTAAAAAAAATATTTTTTTTTCATTTTTTTTTCAGACACTCATTCTAAACATTTTTTATTAAATGTAATTGTTACATTAATATAAATTAAACTCTTTTCAGTTGTATATAAACTTTGAGTGGGGCAATGAGTCATTTACATTGGGAAGTAAATTAAAGCTCACAATTGAGAATGAATAATTTTTTTTAAAAAATCAAATACATTTTAAAGTTAATAGTTTGAACACAATGGAAAAAAACAACAGCCAACAAACAAAAACCATTGTCAAATGTGCTAACATACACATACAATTTAAATTACGTATGATCAAGGAACACGTTTTACAATAACAAAAACAGGAGCTAAATTATCCATCAAAAATTATGTATTATAAAAGTAACGGACATTTTCTTCACTTTGTCGCTAATTTTTTATAAATAGAAATTAAACTAATACAACTTTCAAAATAATGATGTTCTCTAATAATGATATCTTATTATATAAATCTCTCACATTTGTCGTTCGGCATACACCGCCATCCGTCAGATCAGCTCCATCCGCCACTACCTGACAGTTAGCGCAACAAAAACTCTAGTCTGTGCTCTTGTTCTCTCTCGTCTTGACTATTGCAACTCACTTCTGTCAGGTTCACCGAAACATTTTATAGAAAAACTGCAGAAAGTTCAAAACTCTGCTGCTAGGCTTGTTCTTAAGGCAAAAAAAACGCGATCACGTCACTCCACTACTCCACTCACTACATTGGCTCCCTATACAGGCACGCATTGACTACAAGCTGTCTCTTCTCTGTCACAACTTTTTCTCGGATTCCTGCCCTTCCTATCTAACTGAACTTCTTTCTGTCTATTCACCCCTTCGACAA
>CAXITT010000082.1:92527-131065 GCA_964033795.1 Lymnaea stagnalis
TATATATATATATATATATATTAATTTATATAATACATTTTCAGGTTAGCAAAGTAATTGATATTTCATTAATTTTTACATATTAAATTTTTCCGTCTCATCTTTTTTCTATCATCTGAATTGTACATTCAAAACATGTATAATTTAAGCCTATATATATATATATAAAATTATCATTCATCATTTCAAGAACAAAATCTTTACTTATTCCAAATACAATTTTCATTACGTTATGATACCCTTGAAAGGCAGTTAATTGTTTATAATAAAGTCAATCTCCTGTGTATGGTCGTACAAACAAATGTAAGTGTCAAAAAATCTTTTATTTCAAGATTCTAAAAAGCTGATGTATTGAATGTTTCAAATATCCAAACAAACGGTGCAAATCTTCAAGCCCCTTCGTATTTATTTGCTTTATATGCATGAAAGTGGAAAATAGAAATAGAAGAAATAGTCATTAGTTTTCAAAATAAATTAAAAGTGTCCAGAAATCCTACACATACTCTAAAAATCATAGTATATAACTCAAAACGAAATTTGTAAAAGTCCTATTCCATCAAAAGAAATGTCACTCTCTACAAAAATAAATCATACTACATCAACCATCAATGTAGCCAAGCCACTACTAGTAAAATTTTGGATTGGTTTCATTAAAAATTGCTTATAATTTTATTATAAAATTTGAATATGCTTCGGTTATTTTTAAATTCCTTTTGTAGAAGTAAATTAGTTTAAAATCTTTGTATAGTATTTCTAAAATTGACATATTTTCGGAAAGGCTGTTTCCAAATTCCACTTGTTCTGTTAACTATTGCATTGGAAACTAAATGACGTCAATAAATAAAAATCAACATAAAAAAAAATGTTGAGTATGTGTTAGCTCAATTTTATGTTACGGAAAAAAGACAAAAAGCCGATCAATCAGCCCAATAGTTAAGCATCGAGGTCGGCTAACAAGATGTTGTCACAGCTAATCAGATTGCTCCTTTTATTTATTGATCATATTGCCTATTGTTAGGTACTGTTATTAGTATGGAGAAATTAATATTTAAGTATATTGCTCGTTCTAAAACAGTGCACTACAAAGACGATGCCATATGTTAAATTAAATAATAAGGAATGCGATACTCAAACCAGGGCTAATTACATTTAATACGTTTTTTATGTTAAATATAAAAATTAAAACAAAAAATAAGAAATTCAACTAAAGCTATTAATTTACAGTATAATGATCGGCTTGTACCGGTAAAATGTTGAATAAAGATCACTCGAGTTAAAGGTATGACTAGACAGTATTCTTTCAAAGGCACTAATTCTGACGCTAGGTATAGGTCTAAATTTATTTTAACTTTTTCTCCCCATAACCTTAAAGCTCGTTTTCTAGTTCTGAAAAATCACTCAATTTTTATGGAAGACCAGGTCACTAATGATATTTTTAGAAAACATCTTTTCGCTTTCCGGAGGGACAAGAGCCTTAGGGACATGCTAGTTAGAAACCACCTCCCCGCTATAAAAGCAAATAAAAGCACCAACCGTTGCTGTTGCAGTACATATCCCTACGTCATTGAAGTTGATAAGATCCTTTTCCCTCTGTAAATATTCAGATAAAAGATGGATTTACCTGCATAAGTCACAACATGATTTACAACATCACTTGCAAGAAGTTTGGTAAATTGTATGTAGTAGAGACAGGTCGTCTTTTCCCTCAGTTTTTTCTTTCAGTCAGTGAAATGTATTTAATCCTACTGTTTATTAGCCTACTGTTCTATTATTTTAAATTTGTTTGTTAATATCTTAGTGATTAACTAATATTAGTCTAATGTAGTTGCTTTTTTACAAAGTCTTTTAACATAATATATCGTTATGAATTTTATAATTATGATTGTGAGTGTAAATAATGGAAGGTTATTTCCACCATATAGAGATAAGACAGTTTCCTGGTCTTAATTAAAACAAGAGAGGATTTAAGGAAAAATCGAATCCCAATGGATTTGATTTATTGACTATATTTTTGTTTTTCACAAATGAATAAATGCTGGATACATACCCAATAAACTGTTGGTTTTCTACAAAGCGTATGCACTAATTATAATGCTATACTATATGATTGTGGTCTTGAAAATGGTAGGTACTAATGTTATAAAATTGTGGTCTTGAAAATCAATTTGTAATGGAACAAACTAGTTAGCTTTATTTTCCTCAAGATTTTCAATAAATGGCCATGACATCATCTACAGTAGGTTTCACATCTCTGGCGTGGTTAAATGTTTTCTTTTACTATATATTTTTTGTCTACTCAATTTTAATCTAGCAGAAAGTACGTAATATGAATTTTATATGATAATTTGTTGAATGTTTTCCTTTAAAATAATTTTAAAAAAATATAATTACAATAGTGTACAATTTTTAACTTTTCAGGGTTAGCATTTTATTTAAAATCTTGTCTAAATTACTTGTAACTTTTTAAAACAAAGTTTACAACATTATTCACTTGAAATTTTAATTGTGTCGCAATTGTGTATACTGGTATGTGCTAGAAAAAAAAATCACTTTAATTGAATGTGAATCTCATATCTCATAAGATTCACTCAAACCACACGATAAACGCGCAAACGATAAACGCGCACAGAAAAATCCGCAAATACATATGTGCGCACAGGATAACTGCGCACACAGACAGTTGCGCACACAGAAAAAAGCGCACACCGACAAACATAATTAGGCTTAGACTAGGATTAAGACTAAGGGTAGGAAGAATTTTATAATATACTATATAATATATATAATAAAAAAAACTAATATACAACTCAATTATGCTTAGGTACTTGGAATAATAGGAAGATTATTTTAAACTATAATTGATCAACCTAAAATACTTCGGACGATTATTTAAACTATAAATATAATACTTCATTACGACTACACTTCTACTACTACTAATTGTCGAAAATATAACACTGCTTACGCCTATAGTTACAGGCTTCATTTTGCTTATTGCGACTATATTTTCGCTATATCTAATTTAAAAGTAAAAGTAATACATTCCATACAGTTATCACACTCTTGGCTCTTATTAAACTTATTAAGTCTTGTGATGTGAAAGCCTACAGTTTTCTTCATTTATCAGTAATAAAAATATACTTAAATATTTTATCGAGCATCACAAAAATTACACTACTGTTAATTAAATATTAATAGAAATGTTTCTTCATGCCAAATAGAAATTTAACTTTTGGTGCATAAATCTATTGTTGCGTATATAATTAATTACTAATATTACTAATATTATTATTATATTTGTGTAAAGTTTTTGAGTATAGTTTTAAAAATCAGTATTTCTTCTTTACTTAAAATGATAATTTCTAATCCTAGCCACGTATATTTGACGACTAGTCTTTTACGCTGATGACCAACAACAACTTTTTCAACTCTTTAATGAATTTACAATGGCATATTAAATGTAAAAGGCCGTGTAAATTTACATTGTGCGCATTTGTATGTGTTGGCTATTGTCAATGTTCGCAATTGTCCGTGTGCCCAAATTTGCCGTGTACGCGTTATTCGGTGTACGCAATTTTCTGTGTGCGCAACTGTCGGTGTGCGCAGTTTTCCTGTCCGAAGTTATGTCTTTGCGGAATTTTCTGTGCGAGATTATCGTGTGCGCGTTTGTCATGTGCGCGTAATTTAGTACCAATGACTGGACCACTGAAATCATTTGATGCTGGTACTTCGACGCTGACGTTTATAATAAATATTCCCACATGGTCGCATGTAATTCTTTGACTAGGGACAGACTCTTGTATGCTTAAGTCATCGTGCTGCCATGATACAAACATTTGACTAGCTATATTTAAGAATATTGCATTTACACACACAAATATCAGAAATAATATACATATATATATATATATATATATAATTAAATAAACATTTTAACAATTAGCTTTTAAACAAGTCATATACATAGTAGAACATTTAGTGCAAAAATCTGATTTATAATTTGAATTAATAATTTAAATGATAAAGTTCTTTAAATTTCTGTAAAAAATGTAGACTATTTATATAATGTCATTTCTTATTTTAAATAGAAAAAACTAGTTTGATCTTGCAAGTAAAATATGCATAAATAAATGAATTTAAAAAACAGAGACACAAACTATCTCATTATTTTTTCTTAATCATGACTAAATAATGTTAATTTTAAAAAGGGAAAAAAAGGCTTTTATGTATGTTTTTAAAAATATTATTAAAAGTAAAATTTAAAGGAATGTTCTTTTGCTGTGAATAAATTTAACTAAAGAACCTCACACAGAAAAGATTTTCCATTTTTTGAACTAAAAAAATCGTACATTAAATGTTCATGGTTGAATTTACAGCAGCATCAAATGATGACACTTTTATATTTGTAAAGCTTTTATAGGAAAAAAAAAAAAATTAAACATGGCAAAAACTGAATTTGGAAAAAAAATGACCTAAATTGTTCTGATTCTGAGATAATAGACAACAACTTTGGAACACTTCAGCTCTCTAGGTCCAGTAGATATTAGTCTATAACCATCACACAATCTAAAAACAGTTAAAACCATTAACAAAAAAAACTCATAAAACGACCATTGATCTTTATAAACGATTATTTATAATCAATGGATGTATTAAAAAAAACATGAACATTATCCTTAAAATGTATACTAAGTTAGATAGAAAACTGGAGTTTACTCACAAATATAGTACATACATAAGCTCATTTCTTTTTTTCTATAATAGTTTAGTTGAATTGTTTTGTTCGCTTTTTTAAAATAACTTTTTGTTTCCCTTTTATTAATTTCCACACTGCTTAGATTTAGATTTCCAAATCTACGTTACTTTATGATAGAGTTTCAGTCATTAAGCTTACATTTTAAGAATATCAAATTCAATTTGAAAGTTATGGAAACGCTCACTGAACAGTTACTTCACCACTGACATTCCCATAAACAATTACACCAGAAACAATAGCAAATGCTTCAAAGTGCCTCAGTGCAACTCAGTGCAGTATCAACAATCTTTCTTCCCACGCACAATAATAGCATAAAACCACCTGAACGATGCCACTGTGAACTCGACATCGGTCGAAAGCTTCAAGGCTGCCCTGGCATCAGCTAGGAGCTGTTAGAATAGCAACATCATATCCCCAACCTTTGCAAAGATGCTAGTACATGGATGCAGCAACGAAACATTACCAGAACCAGAGACTATTTAAATGATTATAGTAAATGAAGTTTCCCGCTTTGAAGAATACAAAAAGAAAATAATAATAATCGGGAATTTCCATTCCATTCAATAGCCGTTAAAATATTTTTATATGGCTAGTTAAAATTTCGAAATTAAAAAAAAATCATATACCTAATAAAAAAGTAATATGTTGATATATTAATAATTTTGGTTCTTTTATAAGTAGACATCTTTAATTAATTGTTTTTCAGCTTTTACGTTAGAATGTTTCAAGTAGCCTATTTCTTGTACTTGCAACTGTTTTTATATCCACTGTAAAAAGGTAATAAGTGGATAGACTAGTTTCATTAATAAGGCAAAGCTGCTGTTTTTTTGTGTATGTTTTTTGTTGTTTTTTTTGCTAGACCAAACAAGGGATCAATTTTCTTTTTTCTTTCTTATAAATGAGCTATCTTAATACATGGTTGCCCTGGAGTTGGCTTTTAAGTTATTTAATGTCAATCCTGATACAAAAAACAATTTATTTGAAGCATTTTCTTATTTAAAATAAAAGAAACACAAGCTATTTAACATACTTTTGGGAAAATGTCCCAAATATTAGTAATAAAAATACTATATCTCAGAAATATTTTATCGATATTATTTAGGCAATTTTAAAGCGTTACTTGAATATTTATTTCAAGGATTTTGAAAGTTCCTACCTTAAAATAAAACTGTGCCATGTGGTGTTTCCTTTTTTAAGGCCATTGCGAACTTGAGTCATTTTAAGAAAAAAGAAGCAAAATATTAAAATCTATGACCTTTTTCAAACGTTTTTAATGATACTTTATTTTGATGTTGCCCTTACTTTTTATATTGTAATGAGGACAGGATGTCTTAAGAAGGTGTAGCTTCAGGAACTTATTACTATAAAATTATCTTATAAATTGTCTAATCAACTAATATTATGTGTTCATATCAGTATAACATCTTTAGTGTGTCAATAGATTAGTTAGACAAGAACATTTCGTGTCAATATATATAACAATATATTTAAGCTTTAATAATAATTTGACATAATACACAAATTGTATTTTAAACTTTAAAATTCTATTTTTATAATAGTGAATAACAGTTTTTTTTGGTAAAATTACAAACGTTTTTGTGTTCAGAGTTTTAAGTTTAGTCAATAAGCGTCTCACTAAAATCACTTGAGAAATTAACTGATAAATTACCCGACAAATCTAAACCCCAAAAAGATGTCAAAATGTTCAGAAATAGTCTGCGCACGCTGATATCAGCCTAAGGTATAATTTGGTCTGGTGGATAAAATGCGGCTTTAGACAGTTTAACTCACTGGGTTAATCTGGACAGCAAAATAACGAATTAGCAGCCTTGTTCCTGTTGGTCTAAATTTTTGTCCCTGCTACAATCCTGTAGAAATTAACGTTTCTTGTCAATCCTAGATAGTCTGAACAATTTTGTGTATCGCCAATAATTTAGAATCTAATTAAATTTTAATGTAAATAAACTAAGATTAAATGTGTAAAGACTTTTGCTCTTAATACTTTTATTAGGAGAAATGCATTCATATATGGACAAGTTCATGTCAAAATTTTGTAATTCTTTGCATATGATGTCTGAGCCAAATGTACCGGATGCAACAAATCTTTCGAATAACATACACAAATGAAGTTACCTGATAATCAGTCAATGCACTTGACATATCGCCACTTAAAGTGAACTCACAAATTTGAGCCTGAAAACATCTTTTCTTATGGTAACTAACATTAATGGTCTCCCTCCTTACCATTATTAGGTATTCGTCTAAGTACAGTTTCAACTCATAAAATTATGGAACGCTTTCCAATAATAGCTGCGAAACAAAAAACTAGGACAATAACGTATGTGTTAATATGCTAATTACCATAATTACAATTACTTACAATGGCGCTCAGACACTCGCACACTTCTATTAATGTGTGTGTCTACTTTCTTTTTTACTGATTATGTAAAAACAGGTGGTTCAGCCCACGAATATGTATATGTATTATTAGAATTTAATGAACACATGATATAGCACAATACAAGCAATAGAAACAACTACGTATACTGTATAATACTAATTACTAAATGTACATTACTAATGCGTGGTTGGTACGGGAGGGTATCGTGTACTCAGGTTGGTATGACGTTCCCGTGGTCCCCAAATCACACACACACTGCAAGTAGTAGTAGTAGCATGGTTTGCCCTCTCGTCCTACCTGCCCCGTACTGGGACTTAGTAGGTCTAACGGCTTGGGACCTACGATCTGTGTTTCTTGCATGAGTGCAGAGTTATCTCCCTTTAGATCGGTCATCTCAATTCCGTGTAGTATTATCGTGAACTATAAACAAATTACTACAGTGTAATGAAATACAATGACTACATTGTACTAGACTGCTCTACAATAGACTACACTGTACTAGATTGCACTTAACTCAGCACCAAAAAAATAAATAGTTAGCCAGTGCCAGGCTCTCCCCACAAATTACAGATAAAACAGAGCGATAACTGTTGGGGCTTGCTTATATAGTATTGCATAGGGGATTCTTCTCCGGATGAGCCTTTTGTTTCAGTTGGGTCAAAGTTACCAAGTTTCTTCCATTGTTGTTGCCAGTCCTAATCATGTCACGCGGGGTAGAGATGGAGAGATGGTGAGTCAGAGGGTCTTAATAAGTGAAGACAAGCTGATCTCAACACAAAGCTAACGGCATAAATTAAGAAATCAACAATTGAAATAAAAAATAAATTTTATGAGGTAAATGCGTATGCAATAAAATTAGAAACTTTGTTTTATAATTCTGAAAATAGCAGCCACGTTTTAATGAGTACCCAAACAATTTTGTTAAAATATTTTTTTTTCAGTAGAAAAGTAATCTAACACCAAATAAAAGAAAACATTGTTTATTTTGTGTCGGATGGATTAACAGTGGGATCTTGTAGAAAATATTTCATTTCCTATGACTGAAGTTGATCAATTAGTATTATATTATTTTTAAATTTTATTTTTAATAGACATATCTTAAGCGCAACAGGCTATACAATTTAAAACTAAAAAAATACAATTTTTTAATCATAATGTATTAATGTGTATAAGCATGTTTAATGTTATTATCACATTAATAATGTCGTCTAATTTTATTGGTTCATCTTGTGTTGGAAATAACTACTTATCTTATTTATGTCAAGCAAACTGAAAGTGTGTCTCAAAAGATGTATCTAGTTGTGAGTTTACAGTTCCTTACATATGGATAACAATTAGTAATAACGTACTACAGTGCGTTAGATAGTACGATCAATCATACGTGAAGTATTAATAAAAAGAGCGTATGCTGTTATATGTTAATTTCATTTTTCAAGTATATCTGCTGTTGACAAAATGGATATCCATGCACTGCTCAGTTTTATGTGCTTATTAATCATCCTTATAAATAATTCTGGTAATTTGAGATTAGGCCTAATATTAAAACATTTTATAAGGATTTTTGGACTTCATTATTTTCTGAAATTTAAAAAGAAAAAAATAATAACATTTTTTAACCAGTCTAAATGTCTCTGTTTTGTCTTATAATTATGGTAAGGACTCTATAATGAAAAAAAAAGTTTATGCATTATGTGTAATTGAAACTAAATACTAATACTTTCAAAATAGGATACACATTTAGAGTTAAAATAAAACAAGCACATGAAATAATAACTTTTTTAATGCAAATTTGCATGTCCTGTTTTCTTCATTCTATGACTGGTTTTATTTGACTCGACTATACGTCTATTCTACTAATCGTATGGCATATGTTTCCCTTCCAGAAACAATGACTTTAATGCCAAGTTGCCCACCAGCAGAAGAAGGCACAAATCATACGTTGGTGTTTCAAGGGATTTTCAATGAGGACTATTTAAAAAATGTTTTTGTCATTTATAGAGATACAAGAGCAATAGCGAAATGTTTCCTACCAAGAAGCTGTACAAATTATTTTATAAGCAGTTTTGAGGCCGATATGACAGTGAATAAAACTAGCCATTTTAAAGTTACCGTGAATATTTACAATGTCTCTAGATATCCCTCAAGTACATTAAGTAATAACTGGTATATTACTGACAATAATTCAATAACAACGATTTGCACAGTCTACATTTATTGTACGTTATTATGGTTTTACGCTATATAAGTTTACATAGTGTTTTAAATTAGTAAATATTTACTTATATTATGCATTTTAAAAAAAATGCCAAAGAAAACTCGGTAAATTAATTATTTCGAAGAAACTTATTATTATTATATTTACTCATTTTACAGCAATAAACAAAATCATTGAGTGTGTAAAAATGCTGATGAACGACGACCTTCATGTAAATTGTAGGATGTCAAAATTATTTCCTGAAGGAAAATGTCAAGCATACATGAAAATACATGAGGTTTGTTAGCATATGTTTTTAAAGTGTATTTCATATGCGATATATTGCGTTTGTGTTATACATAAATATATAAACATTTTGAAAAAATGATATTATTTCACAGATATTCGACAACATGACTATTATCGACGTTAACTCCACAAACATTAAAATATCCAGTGACCCGACTTATTTTATATTAAATTGTACATTTGTGATACCAAAGATTAATACCGACTCTGAAAACATTGAAGTGTGGGTCACAATGTATCCTAATATCACTGGTCAAGACGATGACACTAAGGCTGGCGTCACAAAGATGATAGACATGGACTCAGGTGGGTGAACTAAGTTTTCTGTAATTAGATACAGATGCAAAATCATTTTTCATTACATTACAGCAAGTGACATAGGTACACTCCAAAAGAATCACTAAGTAGTTTACACACTCACAATTATATAACGTCTTTTATAGACAAAATCTACTCTCTCTCTCTCTCTCTCTCTCTCTCTCTCTCTCTCTCTCCCTCCCTCTCTCTCTCTCTCTCTCTCTCTCTCTTCTCCCTCTCTTTCTCNTAGGTACACTCCAAAAGAATCACTAAGTAGTTTACACACTCACACTTATATATCGTCTTTTATAGACAAAATCTCCTCTCTCTCTCTCTCTCTCTCTCTCTCTCTCTCTCTCTCTCCCTCCCTCTCTCTCTCTCTCTCTCTCTCTCTCTCTTCTCCAACTCTGTCTCTTAGATATATAACAGCTTATCTGCAGCAAAATTCAATTTCAGATCTTCTAAAACTTCGTAAACTAAATATATTCTTTAGAAAAAATATAACCCAAAATAAAATAAACAACACTTTCCCGCCTTAGGGAACGGTGGGTATGAGTTGACAGAACATATTAACTCGGCCACGTCAATATCAAGACCATACTAAGGGAAGAAATGTGGCAGTGGCTAGAAATATCTCTACACATATTATGTTATACTAGATCATTCACTGGAGACACGTGGTGGTGGCTTTAAATAGCTTAATGTTGAAGTGAAAAATAGATAAAGACATATCAATGTGATGTAAGTAGTTATAACAGTGCGGAGTTTTATGTGCGCAATTTTCATGTGTACTTGTGTTGTGAGCTCATTTGTCATCAAAACAAAGAAATAATATTTACTTATAATATCACTTTAATTAGTGGCATAGCTAAAGCTGGTGTAATCCGGTGCGGTAAACTCATTTTGTCACATCCGCCCCCTCCCCCCTTTTTTTACACCGACTTCGAAGATAGATTTATTATTATTAAATTAAGTCCAAACTATAAAAATGACAAGAACAAAAACAAAGTAATTAAAGGTCAGGACGTAAATGTATTAAAGAATAGTATTTGAAATGTATAGGGGCCAAACTGATCGATACATTGCTCGTGGGCCCTCCAAATGTAGATAAAGAAAAATTAACAGCGAAACGTTATAGTATGTTTTACATTTATTACGCACTTCTATCCGTACGGAGAATTAATCTCCAATTTACATATATGGCTCGTTCCAAAACTGTGTATAACAAAAGACGATACCAAATGATAAAAACAATCACAGACAAATACGATGCTTGGAACATAGCTAATTACAATTACTAAGTTTTATTAAGTTAATAATAAAATACAAAAGTCACAAAGGAATATAATTGTAAACTATTAACTTACAGTACCGTATATTGTGTGGCTGGTACAAGTGCAATGTTGATATAAAACACATTGTGCAAAAGGAACAAGTAATGAAAGAAATGACTACTGTAAACAAAGCACTCACTGCATAACTTTCTCATGCAATATGCACCTCTCGTATTGCAGTCTGATGTGTCAACCACTCGCCGTTAGACAATTTTTGAAAATTCATACCCATAGTATTAATGGCTCAAACGTTCAACAATTTTCTATCGAATTCGAGACAAGAAAAACAGACGATAGATTTGTTTGTCGTAAATAAGATCAAAGGGATAAAGACACGACCAATACTAGGGGTCAGCTTAAGATCGTTAACCAGAAAATGATTAAATGGGAGTAAAACAGAACGCCTATGTATAATATCATTACATTTTCTTTATTAAAAAATTTCCTTTCTTGGCCTTCAAAGCTTCAAACCTGTCAATCACTTGATCAAATTTAATATCCATTAGCGTTTCACATTCAATTTATAGTAGTGCCAGTTCAGAAAGCCTTGACTGTTCAATGGTGGCTCGTAATTAGGTCTTGATAAGCCCTAAATTTGAAAAACTCTTGTCACCTGAAGCCTTAGACACAGAGACAGTAGCAAACAATTGAATGAAAATGAATATTGGAAGATATTCTAGGAATTGCTATTCAATTAAAATTTGCAAAACATCTAATACTGACCTATCCTTGAATTTGTGAAATTCAATATAGCTACATTTTAAATATATATATATATATATTTAAATTTTACTGATTCGATACATTTACTTAAAATCGCCCGACTGTATCGTATTTAATTTGTTTTCGGCGAAAAGCTTTGTTTCTCGGAATTTAGATAAATATAAATGCAATTTACCGAATACTTCATTCTGCGTTGAATAATGTTCAAAAAGTAGTTTCTGACGCATCAACCTTGAACTTTTATTAAAGTACGCATGTGGATTTGTTGCACTTGTGGAAAACATCCATGTAATCGGTTATTCTTTTATGAAATTCCCATAGACCGAACAGTGTTTGCTCTGTAAATAAGCAACTCTTCCATTTGGTGTAACTCTCTGTGATGGTGTCATCTGGACCGTCAGCTCCATCCCCCTGCACCCCCCCCCCTAACTACGCCAACGGTTTTGATTAATTCGTCTTAGATATGATTTAAAACGTAAATTTTATACTTGTTTGTTTACATTATACTAAAAATACGCAGTTAATTATATATAAAGTTTTATTTATCCAAACATAATTCAGACGGGTTCACGCATACCTATTTTTTAAACAAGTGACGAATTGCTGGTATTATCTGCCTTCCCTCTTCAGTTTTGCTTTTGCTAAAATTGTTTGAAATTAACCGTATCGTCTATTATATTTTAACAGTATATAAGGTATTAATGTTATCAGTGTCTTCGGTTCTTCCAACTCATACAACATTTAGGCTGTGTTACAAGTTTGTGGCCCTTATGTTTACGTACCCCACTAACACGACCGTGTCAGATTAGCACAGCCAAGAAGCACGACGTCTGTATCCGAACAAAGGCACAACCAACCTTGAGTTAAGCTGACATTGACCTACTTTATGGTCAAGCCTCTACAAATGAGTAGGCCTATAAGACTGGACGCATGCTGCTGCCTCGAGGGGCAGACCAAAGACGGGACATATCGAGATGTGGTTAGCCGTTCGTTGCATTTGCTAAGTACAAGATTGGGGCCATTCAATAGTTAGCAGAAATATTATTTCCAGAAACTTAGACTAGTGATAGTATTGTGTATATTTTTATTATTGTGAGGATTTTAGATATTGTAAGTGTTAGACTGGCATTTCATTATATGTAGATTTCATGTATCTTTTTTCACATTATAGTCCATGTAATAAAGTACATTTATATAGTGCACCGATTGTCTTTATTTTAGCCAAAAGTGTGTCTAAAATCCACTTGTGTTAGCCCCCTTTTCTAAACCCCTAAACCACGAGCTTGTTCACATTAATTAAACACAATAGGGTGCGTACCAGCTGAATAATTAATACCAGTAATATCATTCAATTGGTAAACAATTATAATTATTTATGAAAGCTTTAAATTCTGCAACACTGTGGTTATCCATTACGGTTGTAGGTTTCAGATGCCATATGTTGCTATTTAAAATAATAGTGCCGGTTCCTTAAATTCAAACGCTTAAAACGTTAACTTACAATATAATTTTCTTTACATTACATTTAGTATAAACTATACTTAATACAATTTATGTTGTAAATAAATTAATACTTAGGCTTCTGTATTTATATATTACAGAGCATGTAATTTTGAAACGGAGACTTAGAGACTGCCCTAAGATCATTGAAGAAAATGCCGATGTCACTTTTTACTGTGAGGGATCTGAAACTCCACGAGGCAATTTTTCTGTTAGCTGGTTTGATAACATATATAGTGAGGCGGATGCATTCGGCACTGGACCAAGTGGTTTTAAGTTTATGAATGATAGGAAATTTGGAAGAGGTAAGAATACAAACAATTAGGTTTAAATAAAAACAAAAAATCTATTTTGCTAGCTAATATATAAGATTTTTAGTTAGCAAATGGGCAAGAGGAATTGTACGTACACACATACTATAAACGCCTAAACATGTATTACTGTCTATAAGATTTTTATTTTGATCAACTCAAAGTTTCTGCCTTCTAAAGGTTTTAGGCTTAACAGTTTATTCTCTTTATTTTCTTTTCTATTTTTAAGACTAAAAAAAATGCCTTTGTCGAGTATTTCTTTTGTCTTCCTTTTATTATTTTTCTTTTAAATTTGCAATTGAACTTTGATAGCAATGTCTCTTTAAAACTGTGAGTAACACAGACGAATCATTTTTGATCTAGTTCTGATGATTAATTCACCTAAATTAAACTGACTATCGTCCTTGTGTGACACTTAAAGTGTTTAACACTTGCCTTTCTCATTTAAAAACATAATTTAAAAAAAAGACTAAGTGTATTTAAAAAATTATGTTGAATGGTCTTTACTTTGAGTTTTTTAAATATTTTTTTTAAAAATCTCCATACTATTTCAGCCATACTGAACAGCATATAAAAGAAAGTAAAAAAAAAAAAGGAATTGCTAATGACATTTAATTAGACTTTTAAAATAATTCCGCTTTTAAAATAATAAAAACAAGTCTTGCAAATATTTAATGATATTATTTTTTTTTCCTTTCGTTTGCCACATTAATTTCTTGTTTTTTTTCTCCTTTTTAATTTCATTGTTTTATGTTTCGAAAAAAATAATCTCTCAAATAAACATGTAGGTTTTTCTTCTGATTGTATTTTTTTTTTCAAAATAAAACTAAAATATCTTACATGAAAATACTACATTTTTATTTTAATAACCTTATCTTATAACAGTCACAGTAGAATTTGAACATTTGGGCAATTGGATAAAAAAAAAATTGAAATATATTCTTTCACTTATAATGAAATGAAAATATTTATGATCAGGCTGTTATTTTAAATTGTTTATTTAAACATCCTAACAATTTAGATCATTTTTTTTATTCCATATCTTTGGTTTGAATTTACAGCATTCCACTGTAGAGCAAGTAACTCAGTTTGGATTAAACATGTTATAAATTCTAAACCTCTTTATTCGCAAACTTTAAGAGGTATGATTTGCAATTTAACATCAGTTAGATATGCACTAGTGAGAAGACAGTAGCTATTAAAATTTTAAAATCAAAATACATTGATTGTTTAAACCCATCCTAAATGAATCTTATCTTAAATTGATGTGGGGTTTTTTTTTTTTAGCCTTATAATGAAAATGTTGGATTAATTGCAAGATATGTTTTAAAAAATGTTTAAAACATTGGAATTTACAATTCTCAACCTTCAAATTATTTAAACAATGATCGAAAAAAAATGTTTTTTTCAGCAAAAGTATCAACGATTAACTGCAGGTTAGACGAATTAGAAGAAATGTATTCTCTGACTTGTACAACTCAAAGTGTTTAGCCACCTGTTCAATGTACAGTTCTGTATGCTTCCAATCAGTTAATAAATATTATGGTTATTATATTGACGTTGTGTTTACAATTTATCCTTGAAGGGGAATTAAAAAAAAAAAAGAAGTGATTATTGATCTAATTTATTAATTTTTTTAGAATAATCATGTTCCTATTATAACTTTAAACATTGGTGAGGACTAAACTAAATTTGGAAAACTAAATGATATGTAAAAAACATTGAATAAAATGTTGCGTTTTTTTCTCTATTTCTTTCTGTTTTTGTTTTAAGATCATATGTTGTTCGTTCGTCCGTCGAAGTCGACAAGGACCATCGAATCATCCGGTTAGGGGCGGGCGGGGGGTTGGGATTATGGTGAGCTTCTAGGTGGCTTGTTAGACCGATCCTTGCTCGGAATAATCTATGACACCATGGGCATGGAATAGTTGCTTCAGACGATGACCTAATGTTGCTCTTTCGGACAGGCCTGAGTGTCTCAGCTGTGGTTATTCTCTTAGCTTCATTGGATTTAGCCCCCTTCTTTACAGCAGCTCTCCATCTGGCTCTGTCCTGGGCTGTCTAAACCCATTGAGTAGGGTTTATGCTGAAGGCCTTTAGTGCCACTTTCAGTGAGTCTTTGTAACGCTTTCTTTGGCCTCCTTGGGAGCGCTAGCCTATCGTGAGTTCTCCGAAGAATAATTGTTTCGTGAGCCGGTGGTCTGCCATACGGGCTACGTGTCCCATCCAACGGAGCTGAGACTGCATCAGAGTGGTGAAGATACTAGGTAGGTTCGTTCTAGCGAGGACCTCGGTGTCGGGGACTTTGTCTTGCCACCTGATGTCGAGGAGTTTCCTGAGGCAGGTAGTGTGAAAATGATTAAGTTTCTGGGCGTGACGCTGGTAGACAGTCCACGTTTCACATCTATAAAGCAGTGTCGGGAGGACTGCTGCGCTATAGACCCTGAGCTTTGTTTCTCGACTGATACCTCTCCTGTCCCAAACAGTGCTGCGGAGCCTGCCAAATAGGGCACTAGCTTTTGCGAGTCTGCCATTCATTTCATCATCCATGACGACAGATCTAGAGAGGGTGCTGCCCAAGTAAGTAAATTTATCCACCGGGTTGAGACGCTTTCCACTGATGATGATGTTGGGTTCAACGTAGGGCTTACTGGGAGCTGGCTGATACATCACCTCAGTCTTCTTTGTGTTGATTGTGAGGCCAAAGTTATTGCAGGCCTCAGAGAAGATATCAACGCTGTGTTGCATGACGGCTTCTGATGGAGCATTAAGGGCACAATCGTCTACAAACAGAAGCTCGTTGATCGTGGTATGTTTGACCTTGGTTTTAGCTTGAAGCCTCCTAAGGTTAAATCCTGATCCATCAGTACGAAACCGGATTGGCAAGCCCATGGTGGAGTCCTTGAACGAATCAGACAATATTGCGGAATACATAATACTGAAGAGTGTGGGAGCAAGAACACAACCCTGTTTTACACCGTTTGTGACGGGGAATGCTGGAGATGATTGACCTTTGTCCTGCACTTGGGCCATCATACCATCATGCAGGTGACGGATGATGTTTGTGAACTTGTCTGGGCATCCGTATTTCTTCACGATTTTCCACAAGTAAGCTCTATTGACCCTGTCAAAGGCCTTATTCAAGTCGATAAATGTAGTATATAGGTCTGTATATTGTTCCTGGCAATTCTGTTGAAGCTGTCTAGCAGCAAACACCATATCGATGGTGCCGCGTTTTTTGCGGAAACCACATTGACTTTCGGGTAGGAGACCTAGCTCCAGATGTGCATTCAGGCGGTTCAGAAGGGCTTGGGCCAAGATCTTGCCTGTAATAGACAGTAGTGAAATTCCACGGTGATTGTCGCATGTCTGGTGGTTACCTTTCTGTTTGTACAGGTGGATAATTGAGGCATCCTTGAGGTCTTGTGGTACAGTTTCCGTCTGCCAGATGATTTGGAATAAGCCCAATAGCTTATCCGTCAGCGCTGGTCCATCTCCTTGTAGATTTAGGCAGGAATCATGTCGGGGCCAGGTACTTTGCCATTGGACATTTGGCGGATCGCTGTCTATATCTCATCAAAAGTTGGGACGGCGTCCAGTGAATTGTTCGTTGGGACCTGGGGGAGTCTTTCAATGGCCTTATCATTAATGATGGAAGGTGTATTGAGCACACTTTCAAAGTGTTCCGCCCATTTTCCCAAGATTTTCTCTTTGTCTGTAATGAGCGTAGAACCATCAGCACAAAGGAGAGGGGAATAGCCTGAGGTGGAGACACCATAGTTTATTCTCAGGCCACGGTAGAAATTTGTCATGTCTTTCTTGTCTGCAAAGCCCTGTATTTCATCAGCTTTTGAATTCAACCAGGAATCTTGCATCTGGCGCAGTTGTATTTGGACCTTGCTGCGGATGCCCATAAGTGCACCTGTCTTTTCTGTTGACGTTGGGTCATCATGGAGGGCCTTGTACGCTCGGCATTTTTGCTCAAGAAGAATTTGGATAGCTGTGTTGTTTTCGTCAAACCAGTCCCTGTGTTGTAGACCATCTCACGAATCGTGGTCCACACTTTTTCCGCGTCCTGGTTCTCCAGTGTGATTGTATCAAAGCGGTGATCTAGGCTGTCAACAAAAGTTTGTCTCACATCAGGGATATTCAGCTTATTTATGTTGAAGCGTTTCGGAACTTTCGTGGCCTGAGGTCGTCTCTTAGGTTGGATATGAATTTTCATCTTTGAGACGATGAGGCGGTGATCCGTCCAGCATTCTGCGCCACACATGGCCTTAGTAACCCTCACGTCCTGGTGGTCCCTATTTCTGACTATGGTATATTCAATTAGGTGCCAGTGTTTAGAACGGGGGTGCATCCAGGAGGTCTGGTTGCGCGTTGGTGTCACAAATGACTGGGGCGGGGGTACAGGACAGAGCTCCATTATTGTTTAGGTAACTTATAGGATGGAAGGAAACTGCTGTTAATGGGGTTAAGTTAAGGTTAATAGACTCTCACATCTTGATATAGTGGGGGATTGTTTCTTTGGATAATAGTATGTTCGGGTTTTCCAGACTTCGCATGATAATTTCTGGGTTAACAATGGGAAGGTCTAATTGACCGGAAATTAGAGGGCATGGGTGTGTTTATAGATAGCATTCCTGGACCACCTATGGGGGGTAGAGAACCACATATAAGAGGGAGCTTTCACTGAGTTAGGTTAGTTGAGGGAGAGTGAACAGAGGTACGACGAGTTGAGGAAGAGGGAAAGGAGCGACAGTAGTTAGTTGAGGAAGATAGAGAAGAACTACGGATTAGTTGAGGAAGAGAGAGAAAAGAGCTACGATAGAACTGAGCAGTTGTTAGGGAATACTTGCTAGAGACCAGAAGACGACAGATGACTGGAAAAACGTATATCTTACCAATAAACACTTTCATTATCGTTGGACACCAGAAGTTTTGAGTTGTTGCATTTCGTCCAAGTCTACTTTGTGCTTTTGTCTGTCTCAACGCCTAGACACCCACAATATAAATCACAGAGAGGAGCGGTCCTGTACTGACCACTACTAAGTCAACATAGTTTGTGTTAAGTCAGGACCGGAGCCCTCCTCCGTAACCACCGTTCTGTGACATCTGGGGGCTCGTTCCGGGGTCTAGGCAACAGGAGATAGACAAAGCTGACGTAATAGAGATAGAGAACAGACGTCCCTAGGATTCAACAGGTGTGAAGGGAAACATGACGTCAGTGTTGTGCAGACAGTCGGATTTCTGGAGACCAGCAGTGTACCACCAAGTGAAGCAGTGTGACGCACCACTTTGCTACAGGTGCCATCGTGCAGGTCACATTGCTAGGTACTGCACTAACGCACGGCGGTGTTACAGATGCTACTCAACTGGTCATCTGGCTCGAGATTGCTACAACGAGCGCCGGTGTTTTCGTTGTTATGGAAGTGGACACCTAGCCAGAGACTGCGAACGGCCACGGGTCTGTTTCAGCTGTTTACGACCAGGCCACACCGCCGTGAGGTGTCAATTTCAGGGGCGTTGCTACAAGTGTCACCAAAAGGGGCATGTCGTGAGAAATTGCCCAGCCGTCCGTGACACGGAGGAAGATAAAAATTCGAGTTGCAGAGATGTGAAAACGGTATCCACGTGTTTCAGATTAGGACAGGAAAAGAAGTGTATAGAGAAGAGAGAGAAGTCTTTAGTAAAGAAGGATAACAATAGCACACGTAAAATTAAGTACGAAGAAGAAAAAGGAAATGATAGTGAAGATGAAATTCTAATAGGAGGAATTTCTATTGGTGTCGGAGTGAAGGAAAGTGTATTTGGGTTAGTTGAAGACCAAAAGGTTAAAGTGTTTAGACATTATCTGTGTAGTGATATAGTGGTTAGGAAAGACTTAGTTGATGACAGTAAGTTGACAGGAGAGAGATGTACGGTTGTTCTATTGAATGATGCAAGGCTAAAAGGAGAGAAGGCTCTAGTCACGATCAGCACCCCATATATTTCAGGAAATATTAAAGTAGTGTGCATTCCCGACATAGTCTATGATGTAATAGTGGGGAAAGTTCTTTAGCACTCATACTGTTAGGACGTGAGCGGTGCATATCTGAAGGTGGCACAGATAAACAGTTAAAAAGTGTTTAGTTCAGTGTGAGGATAATCTCCATATCGTCATCAAGGAGGCTTTCTCAAAGAGACGTTAGACTTGTTTTTAAGACACTAGTAAATTTAGTTAATTTAGCTGTGTTATCTTTATTTGAGTTTCACACGTGCATTTTTTTTTAAACTTGTGTAGTTAAAGTAATGCTAGTGATGAGTGTAATCATGTGTTTTAACAGTTGTGGTTAGGGTTAAACATTATGTTTGATGAATAATATGAGCGAGTAGCTGCCCCTGGGCTATTGTTAAGAAGCCAGGTGGGCAGTAAGAGGTCATGTCTTAAGGACATGGCACACTGGGCCTTGATAAAGGCAGTGTGTGTGGATTAGAGTTTAGATCTAGTTGTGTTGGTTAGTGATGTCATAATGGCAGAGATGTTTGTTATGGACATTACCGGTACTCGTCTATAACAGACCGTGCAGGGCACATGATGGTTTGCGGTGTAGACGATGTGTAGGGGGTCAAAGATAATGTGTTATTAGTGTTGTTGGGTTCATAATTTGATAGTAATAGTTGTATGGCTGGTTTACACTTAGTGATGGTGAGACAGTATTAGATAGTTAGCGGTCTACACTAAGGGAAGTGTGAGATAGCACTAGATGAAGAGTTAGGTTTTGGATAGCATTAGGTGAATGGTAGGCCTTCACTACATAATGCGTAGAATAGCGTGGGATGGAAGCTATAACCTGCACTGGGTAATGTGTAGAGTAGCTTGAGATGGTCAGCTGTAGCCTACACTGGGTAATGTGTCGGACAGCATGGTTAGGTCAGCTATTTCCCACACTGGGTAATGTGTGGGGTAGCACGGTTGGATCAGCTATTTCCCACACTGGGTAATGTGTGGGGTAGCATGGGTAGGGCGGCTATGGTTTGCACTATGTATGTGAGTTAGAAGTGGGTATCATTCAACCCGATCAGTGGATCATGGGATCAGAGAAGGAGATTAAGACTTAATGTATAAGTCTAATTGCTGGTATGATAGTAGTATAAGTTATCGTGTTAGACACACTTTGTTCTGAGATTGAGATAGTTTAATGAGAGATCAAAATGTTTGGATACGTATTTTGTTTAGTCTTTTAAGTTACAATGTTCATGTTGTTATGGTCAATTATTGATTTCGTTAATTACTAAACGAGTTGAGGAAGAGGGAAAGGAGCGACAGTAGTTAGTTGAGGAAGATAGAGAAGAACTACGGATTAGTTGAGGAAGAGAGAGAAAAGAGCTACGATAGAACTGAGCAGTTGTTAGGGAATACTTGCTAGAGACCAGAAGACGACAGATGATAGAAGAAACTCATATCTTAGAAATAAAAATACTTTCATTATCGTTGGACACCTGGAGTTTGAGTTGTTGCATTTCGTTCAAGTCTACATTGTGCTTTTGTCTGTCTCAACGCCTAGACACCCGCAATATAAATCACAGAGAGGAGCGGTCCTGTACTGACCACTACTAAGTCAACATAGTTTGTGTTAAGTCAGGACCGGAGCCCTCCTCCTTAACAACCGTTCTGTGACAGTTGGCAGGCTAAAAGTGGTGTTTGTTATTAGAAGGTCATGTTCAGCACAGGTCTGCAGTAGCCGTAGGCCGTTGCTATTGCACTGACAGACACCATGCTTCCCAATCACTCCCCCCCAGGAGGTGTAGTCACTGCCGACAAGTGCATTGAAATCACCAAGTATGATGAGCTTGTCAGCAGACGGTGTGGAAGAGATAACAGTCTTCAGGTCTTGATACAATTTGTTTTTGGTCTCTTCTGTGTTTGTCATTGTGGGTGCATAGGCACTGACTAAGGTAGCAGACTTCTTTCCATGGCAGAGGGGGATTTTCAACGTCATGAGACGGTCATTTATACCTTTTGGAGAGCTGGGGAGCTTGCTCACAAGAGAGGTTTTGATAGCAAAGCCAACACCAGCTTCTCGCCTTGCGTCAGGGTTGCGCCCGCTCCAGAAGAAAGAATAGCCAGCAAGCCTTTCTGTGATTTCACCCTTGCCAGAGAGTCTGGTTTCACTGAGGGCGGCGATGTCTATATTGTATCTCGCAAGTTCATGGGCAATAAGCGCCGTGCGACGTTGAGGTATGTTAGAAGTGTCCCTGTCAAGCAGTGTGCGTATGTTCCATGTGGCAATTTTAAGTGAAATTGTGTTTATCCTTGATTTACGAGCGCAAAGATTGTGTCCCCGCTAGCCGTGTTCAGTCGGCCAGGGTGTGAAGGAGCAGGCATTATTTTGGGCATCTATTCTAGCCCCTTCGTCATGCATTTAGAACAGCCTGCCTGTCGCCACGAGACTTTGGATGATGGGTATAGTTGGATGACTGATGACTTGCGCGGGTGACTTTTTTTAAAGTGAGGAAGAGTTGCGCAGCGTCAACCTCACTCTCTCGTCCGGACCCACCGTGTCCAGTGGCAAGACTATGTTAAGACGACCAGAAACGGGTACAGATGCAGTGGATGACCAAGATGTTCTACGTTCCTCATCTTGCTCTACGCACTCCACGGTGCGTTTCTGTAATCGCCTTCACCTCCGTTGAACCTAAATGGTTTCTTCCGCAGGATCCGCCGACGTCCAGTCTTTGCATGCATTAGGTAGGCAGACCTAAATCACCGAGTGCTTGAGACCCATCATCTACCCACACCTGGTTTACCCAGCTAGTGTAAGCCGTCGTCCAGGATATGGCAGCTGTTGCATGCTGACAGCTTAGCAAGATGGCGGCCATGTGGGTGACACAAAAATTATCTCCAGCGTTCTAAAATTTTAAATGTTTTCCCATTTTAACCAAACCTAATTAATTGTTTAAATCGAGATTGGAATTCAAAAATTAATCAGCAGCTGTATGTGTTGGGGCATGCAGCCAAGTGTTAGTATTCATACGATCATTCATATTGGATTACACATCTATATTGTAATTGTATTTAGAAGCAGAAATACGTTGATAACAGCAAAAAATTCTGATCCAACTGATCGAAATCCCATAAATGCTATTTTTCTTTCTTTAGCAGGCATGATTTTTGGAATAAATGATTTTATTTTGATATGGTGACAAACTGCTTTTTTGTAAGATCATATACTATTCATCTAAAAGACAAAATTTTAAAAAATTAAATAAAAATAAATAAAAATTGTACGTTTTAAGAAGTGTGTCAATGGCTAATTACATATTGGTTGTTATAATAAACTTGGATTTTCACAGAATATAACACAAAAAGAAATGTTTTCCATTGAACCTGAGACAATTACAGATCAACTAAAAACCTATAAATCTACTTGTACATTTTATTTACCAAAAGTGAACGTTAGGCAAGGACTACATCATATATTAGTTCAGATCTATCCAAATGTTACTGGAAGTGACAGTGATTTATTTTATGGAACAAATGTGTCATTCACATTTACCAAAGGTATGTGAATGTTGTGTTTTTTTTAAAGAAAAGAACTTAATTATCTAGGCAATAATAAATGTTAACATTAAAGCACATATTTTGTAAATCCACAACTCAGTTCAAAATGTGATTATAGTTTGTTATACTCTTTTCAAATTATATAAATATATATGAAAATATTACAAAATATATATGTAATTTTTAATTCTTTTTAAAATATAAATGTGTGCATTAAAGGAAAGTTTTAAACTAAAAAAAAAGTAGATTTTATACATTTTAAAAAACACAATAAATTATATAACAAAAGTGTTTAAAATAATTTTATGTTATTTACGTTATTAATAATTAAAACCCCATGTTCATAACTTAAGCCTAAAGTGTGATCTGAAGAGAATAGTTAGGACAGTTTTTTTCGACCTTATTATAAACTCCTATTTGCTCAGCTAAGCTAACAATCTAATTATGTGTATATTATAATTAATTAATTATAAAGCATTAATTAATTAATTATAAAGCACATAATTCTTCGTAAAGTAATGTGTGGCAGTTCATTACAGGCACGCGCTTGTCAATTTTTCGGATTCGGGAAAAAAACCGGTGGCCGGTCAATGCGAGTAGTTCATGGTGTCATACGAAGATCTCGTTTCATTAGTCTAATTAAGTGAGACACAATGCACTTATTGTTGACAATTTTTTGCACATGAGGGGGCGATCCTTACAATACTTTTTTCTTCACCGGACTTAAATCGCTTCCACCAGATTTCTTTTGATTGGAAAATAGGTTAGTCTGCTAGCACTAAAAGAAATTCATAAATATATACTTATATATTTATACATAATTTTAATTGATAGCCATATTTATACTTATATATTCATTTTTTCATGCTAATTTTTGAGCGGTCAAAATATTTTCTTTATGCTGAAATCATATGTAATGATGTAAATGCTAAATAATCGATCTGTAATAATAACAAAAACATAATAATTTTAATAAAAATGTTTTCCGAAATAGGATTTAAAAAAAAAAATGATTAAAAGATATATATATATATATATATATATATATATATATATATTTGAGCGTACACGTTTTAGCCATTTTAACTTAAATACACTTCAACAGATATTGACAAAATCATCCATTACTTCTGCAGCAAAGTTGTGATTATCTTTATTATTGTTGGCGTCACATTGATATTAATTTTGGAGTTTGAGTGTGGCGCTACACTTTTCAAGGTTTGTTCAACTGAGTTAAACATAAGGCAAACATTACATTGGCACATGATATGTTAACATATACGCATATTTCATTACTCTAAGTTTAGCCTCTTCGTTTGTCCCAGATGTCACATGTACAACCATGAGAAAATGTATGATGAAATTAACGATGGGCATGTGATGGTCGTGAAAGGTGTGTACCCGGATGATGAACAGTTTAATATCAATTGATATAGGATGGTTAAATCAAGAGAACAAGGATCTGAAAAGGATATTACTCATGTGTATTTTGACTATGAATCAGTTGATGAATTACAAATGCAAGATAAAAAAAAATACTACACAATGTAAGATATTACTGTTTAGTGACATTATAATGTTTAATAAATTTATTATATTATTTTACAATTTGAATACTAGAAAATCAAAAGGGACGATACCAGTGATTAAATACATTAATTAGGGAACAATAGCCTAACTAGTGCAAAATAAACGTAATAATTTATTTAATCTAACTTCAAAATACAAAATAAGATAAAATAAAATACAACTCTATTGACTTACTATTTTTACAGCATTGAGCTGGTATTAGAACTTCAGTAGAACAATGTTGGGAAGATACAAACACAAAAGGGAAATATAATGTACACATCTATTGTGTTCATTACATTAAGTAACTTTATTTGTTTAAATCTCGCCTCGTATCTTAATAAATTATCAGTCTATAACAATCAATCTATCTTTGTCCCTCATTCGATCGGCTTGTTTGTACAATTACATAGAGTATAGAAACTTCCTGGAAAGTTCAAGGCTAGTGCTTTTGATCCGTCTCAAATGTCTTCAAGGCAGTTGTATCAAAATCGGCATAATTCGGGTTT
Organism: Lymnaea stagnalis; assembly: GCA_964033795.1. NCBI lineage: Eukaryota > Metazoa > Mollusca > Gastropoda > Lymnaeidae > Lymnaea > Lymnaea stagnalis. The sequence goes on from CAXITT010000082.1 coordinate 117,975, forward strand.
ACATTTTAATCAATGTCAATGGGACAATTTACAACTAGGCAACACTCCTTGTCCCAAACCTTTAGGGATCACCTAAATTTCACGAACGAGAAACACGCTTGTACATAACAATTACCAAAATAATTCCTAAAATTATTGATCCTATGCTAATGACATATTATAACCTACCTCAACTGCTTATGTGATGTGAGCCTAGAACTCTAGGGCGCCCTATGTTCGGCTTAAAGTAATGATATCATTTTATATTATTTAATATAAGGCACCGAAACTCCCGCATCTTGAACTTGCACATTAATTTGTCAATGATGCATATTTACAGCAGCTACCCAGTAGTATGAGGAAGATCAGTTGTGCAGTTGTCAGAAATCTCTTTGAAGGAAAAATAATACTTTTTAGCATTATTTGAAATCATACCTTATTGGGAAAAAGGGGTGGGTTTTGAAAAAGTGGTAAACAATTGACAGAGATATTTAACGAGAAGTCGTAAAGGATCAGTGACGTGCTTATATTGTTACGCACTGAGACCACCTTTCTTGGATTCAAGCGGCCAGTTGCTATCACCAAGAAACCGGTACACAGTGCCCTAAAAATATACCAGAGTGCTTTTCTTAGAATTCTCATAAGCATTTAACGTTATGCCACGACACCTTTTGATAAAGAAAATTTCCTGGTTAGTTCTAAATTCAAATATTTAAGCTTGGATATTGAAATTGTTAAGAAATCGGCTACAATAATAATATGTCAAGTTAAATGACCAAGGTATCACTAACCAGAGAAATAAATATAAATAATATTCAGAACCCAAACGACACCATTATAATCACAAAGTCAGCTGATGATACCACCATTGTTTTTTTTTAATATCTGAAGGACAGGTCTTATACCGAAACTTAGTTAAAGGCTTTATCAATTAATGCGATGGAAATTTTCTCCAGTTAAATGCTTAAAAAAAAAATGGTTTTAGATTTCCGGAAGGGGAAACACCAGATTACAGACCTGAACATAAAAAATCAAAGTGTAGAGAAAGTAGAGACATTCTAGTACTAAGGCATCACCATTAAACATAAACTAACATGACATGAGCCCGGCAAAATGATGTATAAAAAAACTTGACCAAATACTTTTCTATTAAATTAATCAACTATAAAATGTCCGCGTAAACAAGCAAGTCATTAACTTATTCTACAGTGCAACACCTGGAATTCTAACCAATTTCAGTATTACCTGCTGGCGTTGGAATTCATTTTCTGAAATCAAACTACGATTAAATTGACATAATAAAAAAAATTTAAAAAAATTAAACACCTGTAAACTTTACATAAACTAAACATCCACCACCTGAATAACATTTTGAAGAAAAATGTTATTGTAGAGCTAAACAAATTTTGGATGATACATCACACCCGCATCATCAGATGTACTTAAAATCGGCCCTTTCGGGGCGAATTCTTTCTGTTACGGCTAAGACTGAAAGAAAACAATTCGTTCTTTCACTACTCATTAAGAATTTACAAGCGTGCTCCCATGGAGGTCACACAATCTAAATGCTTACTAATTAAGTCCCTTTAATATGACTACAGGAGTCCACTAATTGTCTTTTTTCTACGCTAGAGAAATAATCTGATATAGATGTTTTGTGTTAAAATTGTTTAATTGGATAAAGTTGACCTTATTAAATGAAATATTCAAGTGCTGGCAATGTGTATGTACAATGCAATCACAAACATTTCTATTTCTTTGGATCATTAAAGTATCTAATCTTATCATATCTTTACAGCAGGTGCCTATGGAATTTAAATAACGCCCATATCAAATCCTCTTATTCTACAGGGGTGTGAGATGGTGGCACAAAGACAAGATATGCTTTTCAAATCTGGTAATGAAATGGGTTTCCTTTATTTTCCCCAATATATTTTTCGTTTTATCTCCCTTTTAAAAAAAAATAAAAATAGAGTTGTTTTTATTATAAACATGTTTTAACTGAAAGGGTTGATGATAAACGGGTATTTAAAAATAGAGAGTGCCAAAATAAACTTTTCTAAACATTAAACTCGTAATATCATAAGTCAACGGTACATAGCTACAAATAATTCGAGACCTTACAAAAAAAAACTTATTATAGGCCTATGTTTGTCAGATGCTGTTTGGTTGTAGTTATGAACGGACATAAAAAAAAATAGTTAAACAATGTTTTGTGCTTACTTAAAGGAACGGAAAGGTGAAAGTTTTGAAACAAAATGGTGACATAATTATTCTGAAAGATATAAAAAAAAATTGCAACAAGTAACATGGTACTAAACAATTATTCTGTGAAATGAAGTTGAATTTTGATATACCAGAAAATAAAATGGCTTTCTTCGGAGAACAGAACATTAAAAAAAAATAAATGAAGCAACATCCAGAAATGTCCACAAAAATAAGAGGCCAAAACATCTGTGTGACACAAATGTGTCTAACCGATAAGAAAATGTATATATTTACTTGAAAAATTAAACATCAACAAACGGATGTTATACTAAAGTACAGTTAAATTGATTTTTAATCTTTTTTTTTGTAAGGGAATTTTCATTGTTGGAAAACTAACTAAATAATTAAAAAAAAATTTTTTTTAAAGATCTCAAATACGTCTATGTAGGTCAAAGGTCTCACTGATATTATTGTTTACTAATTTTTCAAACACAATGGTATGAAACGAAGAACGTATTATTTTATATTGATATTAATTTTTAAAAGTGAACAAGGTTATTTAATTTATTATTTAACAACATTCTTTTTCAACAGCTTTCTTATTTGGCAGTGAAAGTTTTTGAAAAAAAAAACTACAAAAAAAACAACAAAACCGGCTACTGGTGCCTGTCTTTATTTGTATGCATTACGCGTATGTATGAACCAAAGAAACTTTTAGAAAACCAATTGAAAGATCCGCCTAAAATCAACCCATTTTGAGATTCAGGACTTTTAATTCGTACAGTAGATATCTTATCAGTTAAACACGCACTTGATTATAAATGACTGCGCTCATCTTATTTACTGAAAAAGTTTTTTATTTTTTAAATTTTAAATTAATTATTTTAAAACTATTCTTAGATTAGGTTAAAAAAAGAAAACATCTAAAATAATATAAATATACATTTATTTGAATAATCAATTCTCATATTACCTATCATTTATAAAGTGGCATTTATTTTGATTAGCATATAAAGCAATTTAATGTTGTTGTTTTTTTTTTGTTGTTTTTTAATACATTGATTATAGACTGTTTACTGTGCTTTCTATTTGTTGTTTTTTCAAAATTTGCCGGAAACGTTTACTAATGCAATTAAATCGTACAAATGACAGCTCAGTGAATTTTTTTTTGAATGAAATGAACTAGTTATAGGGCCAAATGTGCTACATAATAATGATAAACTTGGAAATAGAAAATCCACTTGGAATACTGCTCACATGTTTGTCATAGTTCTACAATAAAAAAAAAATTACAAAAAGGCTTGGGTGAAGCTAAATTGTTTTGGAAAAAAAAATCCAAATAGTAAGTGAAATTATGTTCTTTAAATGCTCTTGAAATTTCTATCAATGAGCGAGTAATATTTCAGAATGTTGGCCCATAACAAATTGATGAAAAATTATATTTGAAGTAATATGTTGTACATATTTATTTGATCAAGCTTATGTTTTAAATATATAAAAATATAACACACTTTGCTAAAACAAGTTAAAAAAACAACAATTAATAATTAAATTTTTATTATATCGGATAAATATAACAACAACAAAAAAGAATTTAAAACTCAGCATGAATATACAATTAGGTATTATTTAATAACACTTAAAAAAAAACAAAAAAACTTTATTTGGTCTCAACAAAAAAGAAAAAAAAAATTAAAAAGAGAGGGAGAACTAAATAACCGAGATAAATAATGATTTACAATCGATTTAATGAAGATGTCATAAACGGTTGGAGCGGGGGTACAAGACAGAACTACATTGTTGTTCACGTAACTTAAAAGACATACGGAAATTGCGGTTATTTTGGGAAGGGAATTGTTAGGAGGATGAGGTTAACTTTAAAAGATTCTCACATCTTTGAGATAGGGTAAATTGTTTCTTTCAATAAAATTTTGTTTCGGGCTTTCCAGACGTTGCGTGATAATTTCGAGGTTAACGAAGGGAAATCTTAATTGAGCGGACATGAAAGGGGTAAGAATGTGTTAATACATAGGATTCCTGGGCTACATATGGAGGTAGAGAAAGGTATATAAGAGAAAAGATAGTTTGGATAGGTTAAGTTGAGAGGAGATAGTCAAGAGAGCTCAGAAGGAAGACAGTTGACTAGTGGAACATAGGCATAATTGAGACAGAGCAGTTTAACGGTTTAGAAACAGTAATAGCGATAGACATACGTAGTGGACAGTTAGCAGTACCAACAGAAAAGTTTGGTATCTTAGTAATAAGACACATACCATTCATTATCCGGACACCTTGAATTTGAGTTATTTACTTTTTATTCAAATCTACACAATTATTTTGTCCGTCCCAACGCCTGGAAACTAAAAAATATAAATCACACAGATTAGTGTTCCTGTACTGACCAATACTAAATCAATAAAAGAATTTCAGGACCAGAGCCCTTATCCGTAACAGCAGTTCTGCGACAAAAGAACACAAACAATATTTACACGTAAACTCAAAACAATTTTATTTATTCTAAATAAGTTAGTGTTGTAATAGTTTTGAAACCGACTTCTTGTATCACACTCAAGCTGAAATATAACTGTTTTAATTTGATTAAATTCCATCCTCTAATGCAATAGTTTTTTGTTATATAGCTCATATAAGTAAAGAAAAAGTGAATATATATATATATATATATATATATATATANATATATATATATATAAAGAAAGAAAGAGCGAGAAAGATACAATATATGCATTCAAAATTCCTTTAGTTAATAAAAAAGCTTTTCGACTGCCTTCAACAACAAACAATTGTAAACATTTAATATTACACGCTTTAATATTAAAATGAATTTTTTTTAATATTCTACGTAATAAAACTAATAGAAATGGTGTAAACAAATAAGCAAGTTTCAAATTTATTTAACAAGGTATTTAGCCCACGAACTATGGTGGCCACTATGCGTCAACTTGCCATCTACTAAACTTATTAGGCAATACATTAACAGCCGATCTTGAAAGGAAAATAAAAGCGATGGAGATGAGATGCTTCAGAAGCATTTTTGGCATCTGCTATAGGGAACTTATCTCCAATCATACAGCGAAAGAAATGGTTCGCAAGGCAATTGGAAAATACGATGACTTACTGATGACTTTGAAAAAAATGCAAACTATAATGATACGACAACGTAACAAGGAAACAAAGGCTTGACAAAGAGATATTGCAGGGCACCACAAAAGGAGGGAGAAGAATTGAACACAGAGAAAAAGATGGGAGGATAACATCAAAGAGTGGACAGGACTAACACTGGGCGATGCAGGGCGTTGTGCAAAAGACAGAGAGGAATGGAGAAGGATGGTTCACATGTCATCTGTGGCGCCCAAACGGTCCAAGGACTAAGAGAAATGATGATGATAGTTCACTGACGAATCATACATTTAATTAATGCAAGTAATATGCCGTGAATTGTATCATTAATTGTATTCCGAACCCCACAGTTATATCGTAGATGTATAACACAATACTTAATTTAAGATTGTTGAAAAAAAAAAAAAAGGAATATTATTCACAAAATATACTAATAGTATTTTTATGTATCTTAGAGGAGATTTCAGGATTTTATTTAATATATCAGAGCCATCTGGGCGTATAAGTAACAAACGATTTTTATAAAATTATACATTTATTGAATTAATTTACACAAATTATTCAATTTTAAAGAAGACTTTAACGATTTTTAATTTTTTTAAAGATAAATATAAATTCATTTTATTTGAAGAAATAAAACGAACATTTGAAAAGAAAATATAAACTTTTAATTATTTTTTTTTAGAAACAGAGATACATTTAATTTCAAAGTTGTTTTGTGTGATGTAAATACATTTTACACCAATCGATGGTTTCTCAAGTAATTAAATAACACACTTGACAGCGTAGATATTGAGCCATGGTCATTTTTTACCGCTGGAATTTACGATTTATAAATTAATGAGAAACTATACAACTGGAAATCTCCTGCCAACAATGAACGTACCTATTGTGCGAGGTTTTCATGTAAAAAGATGGGAGATCCTAACGTGTGAGAATTACATTCACCATCAAAACCATTATCATTGTTGGTATCAGGTGACAATAGCCAATCGAAACATTTCTTGGCAAACATACGCAAATGCAATTCATGTTTTTAAATGACATCGTTCGGTGCAACAAATATCGTGCGCGAGAATTACATGCCAACATTAAAGTAAATTGAAAGGCCAAATTTACCATCGTGTAGGATCTCTGATGCCAATGCCAAACACAGATCACAAATGTCTTCAAATGATTTCATGGGGAATACTGATGAACAAATCGATCAACGTTGTCATTACAATACAGGCACTAAACGAGAAATCGTCGCGGCAATGCAAACGTTATTTTTGCAACACAACGAATTAATTCAAATGTATTGAGTTGCACTTGAAAAGATGCCGACTGATGAATACAAAGTCATAGTTAGAGCAGACTAAACACCTGTCGGCCAACATGAAAGACAATACAATGCACCAACAATTGATGAAGTGGCGATCATGATAGTTGGCAAAGAATTTAACTCACTTGATATAATTCTTCATCGCAGAAGTGTTGATGTTCAGCGAGTCTCAGAAACTCATCGCTCATACGTTTGATCCTAATGTATTTTGGCAAGGAGGAGATGGATATCATTTTGACATCAAATTGAGAAATTCGAATAAGAAAGACAGTGCCATGAAATACTATTCATATCGATTGATGATTCATGAGTTGGGAATGACCTCTCGGAATCGATCTGCAAACAAACTTTTCGCTCTTGATTTGTAACAAGAAACACACTTTGATATCGAAGCATTAGGTACGGTACATTTTTTCAAATGAATCTTTCGAAATTGGTTCCATTGAAGTTACTATTTTAAATGGAAAATTTAAACTAGGTGATGTACTTTTGCCATTCACCCCAAGGATTCCAACAGATATGCCATTTGAATTCAAACGCCTACAGTTTCCGATGTGACACGCGTCTACAATGACTATCTACAAAGCACAGGGACAATCGCTGCAAGTTTGAGGACTCAATTTGGAAAACTCATGCTTCGCCCATGGACAGATGTATGTGGCCTTCTCTCGCGTCGGAAAATCTTCTGATTTATTCATGTATATACCAGAAGGAAAAACAAGAAAAACTTTGAGTATTTAAAAGCTCTTGAAGAAACATAACATGCACACACTTTCTTTCCTTGAGTGGCATTGCAACGCATGTCGGGTACTCGCTAGTATTGTATAAAAATAAAGGGGGACAGTAGTGATTGCAATAACTACCGAGGTATTTCTCTCCTTAGTTTAGTTGGAAAGACTTTTGACCATGTTGCCCTTAAACGATTGCAGAGTCTGGTGAACAGCATTACCCAGAGTCCCAGTGTGGCTTCAGGAGTGGGCGCTCAACAATAACATGATATTTTTGCTACGTCAAATGCAGGAGAAATGTCCCGAGCAGCATAAGCCTCTTTATATTGCCTTCATAGACCTGACCAAGGCATTTGATTTGGTAAGTCGAAGAGGCCTTTTAAGTATCTTGCAAAGAATAGGTTATCCACCACTACTGCTCACAATAATACAGTCATTTCACAAAAACATGCACATCACAGTAACTTTCAATGGCTCTGTCTCTGAGTCATTCCCAGTTAGCAGCGGAGTAAAACAGGGTTGTGTACTGGCACCAACGCTCTTTTCAATTTTCTTTTCGATGCTCCTTCAATTTGCTTTCAGTGACTGTGAAAATGGAGTGTACGTCCAAACAAGATCTGATGGAAGACTGTTCAATATCGCACGCCTTCATGCAAAGACCAAAGTAAAAAAGGTGCTGATTCGTGAACTGCTGTTCGCTGACGATGCTGCCTTAACATCTCACTCAGAAGAAGGTGTGCAGGGACTGGTTAATCGTCTATCACACGCTTGTAAAGAGTTTGGACTTTCGATTAGTCTACAGAAAACACATGTAATGATGCAAGAAGCACCGTCCCCTCCAGTCATATCTATTGAGGGTCATAATCTTTCGGTTGTTGATCATTTCACTTACCTTTCATCGAATATTTCTATTTCTCTCTCCGTTGATGAAGAGATAAATATCAGGATTTCAAAAGCAGCAGCAACTATGGCTAAACTGAATAAGCGGGAGTGGAATAATCTAAATCTAACTGATAAAACAAAAATTAGTGTTTATCTGGCTTGCTCCTATATGGTAGCTAGGTGTGGACCAAATATACCATTCAGGAACGGAAACTCAACAGCTTCCATCAAAGATGTCTGCGTCGAATCTTACGCATTCGTTGGCAGAACAGGGTGCCTAGCGTGGAGTTTTTGGAACGTGTATACATGTTTAGCATATTCTACGTTCTTATCAAGAGACACCTTCGCTGGTTAGGTCATGTACGGAGAATGGAGGAAGGACGCATCCCAAAGATACTGCTGTATGGAGAGTTGTCAGAGGGGACAAGACTGATTGGACGACCGCGTCACAGATTTATTGACGTTTGCAAACAAGGCATGAGGGAAACCAATATTGAAACAAACGAATGGGAGTTCATTGCGAACATCGCTCCAAGTGGCGTACGGCAGTGTTTGGAGGAGTAAGAAAGGCAGAAGTTACTCGAAACGAGGCCCTCATATAAAAAGAACAATTCGAAAATCAAGAATTTACCGGGATTCAACATTCTCCTGCGAAAGATGCGGCCGTGATTGCCATTCTAGGATTGGCCTAGTGAGCCACTCGTCAAAGTGGAGAACTATATAGCTACACCATCGTCTCACGAAGACAGAAGGATGTCATATATATATATATATATATATATATATATATATATATATATATATTAAAAATGTTTACTATAATTTTAGACTAATCTATTTATATTTTTTGTGTGCAAAAGTTTGTTCTTATATGTATAGTGAGACACACGAGAAAGAGGAGAACTATATATCTACACCATCGTCTCACAAAGACAGAAGGATGTCATATATATATATATATATATATATATATATATATATATATATATATATATATATTAAAAAGGTTTACGATAATTTTAGACTAATCAATTTACATTTTTTGAGTGCAAAAGTTTGTTCTTATATGTATGCATCATTATGGTCCTCATATACATTTACAGTAAAAATAAGTTAGCTAACTATTAATCTAAAGGGCTCGGTCATGTTAAGAGTAGCGAATGGGATGACCACCCTGGCGTCGTCTTTAGTTGCTGTAAGAAGTTTAAATATTATGCATAGAATAAACAATGATATACATTTGTAGGAGGGGAATAGAAGGGAGAGGGCTTTTTTGGGTAATAAATTCTTATTTTTGTCAGGAAGTTTTATAATAAATCCAAAATATTTTTGTAAATTTAATATTTCGCGCACAAAATATTTCATTAATAAACAATTTTAAAAAACAACAAAACAAACAAACAAACAAATATTACACATATTTTTTTTTTAAATACACGCAAAAAGTATTTTATTAGTTATTAATTTTTTTCTTCTATTTTATAAAATTAAATTTTCCTTATTTATTTAAACAAGAATTATTATTAAATAGTCCAAGAAAAAAACGAAGAAAAAAAAAGAAAAAGAAATACAAACAAAAACTGTTGATCTATTGCAACGATATTTTTAAAACGTCTATTTTTTATAATGCATATGTTATTGTTTATGTCAGTGTGTGTGTGTTTCCCTGAGTGTTTGTGTGTGAATTGAAAAAGTTTGATAAAATACAACATGAACATAAACATATTTTTAAAAACGTATTAATATATTCGACTCATTTAATTTAGAAATCAATTTAGGCAAAATATTAAACCCAATTCATGGTGACGGAATTCCTGAGGTTTATGATATACCATGACATGTCTTTGACGCGTTCTTTTCCTCAAATATTGCATATTATGGATTTTAATAACGAAAAAGAAAACTACATTGTTGAAAGATATAATTTTTAGGATTATGGAAAAATCATAATTTTTACATAATAACGATTCTATATAACTATAAATCTGTTATTAATTTAAGAATAATACTTTTATATGATACATGCATTTACATATAAATAAATTTAAAATTAGTTCTGATTTTTTTTTGTTGTTTGTTCGCGAACAAAAGTCTTCCGGCCAACACTTTCTAAGCTTTGTTGCATTTCACATTTCAGGTTTGACCACACTTTGTTTTATTCATTTTCAATATTCTTAGCCCATGTTTCAAAAAGTAGTTAATCTTTTCATTAAAATGTTTTCTTTTAAGTATTACAAATCAGATCACTTGCAATTAGTACTAAAGAACACCAAACTCATTTTTCTGGAAAGTGATTTTTCTGTTACAACATATCTAACATTTTTTGGTTGCTCCATTTTTTCATCGAAAATTCAAACCGCTTTGATCCGTGTGATCGTAAAGATGAGGATTCAAAAAGTTTCTTTAATGACATATAACATAAAAATGTATAAACTAAAAAAGTAGTAATTACAAGTGGTCTCTTAAGTAGATAATATTTTTCAATGTTCCTTTTGAGACTATTCTATTCTTTTTTTTAAACAATGGCTTTTCTTAGCTTATATATCAACTTCGAAACTATTGCTGAAAAACGTAATACACTTATACTATTTTTTTTTCTAAGACGCAATTCCAGTTTATCTAATTTTTGTATTTTCTTTTAGGCGATGTCTTTCCATATAAAGTCTTGTCAATTCTCGCCTAATATTTTTATACTATTTTTGTAAAATGCTATAATTGAATGCGCCAAACTTAAGAGAATCTAATAATATTATATTTTTCCAGTTTCGATAACCACAAGAAAATGTACGTGTTACAATCAGGATAATGAAATGTAATGAAGAAATATTTTTTATTTCTTTCTGGAATTTCTTTGAGATCAACCTCAAATAGTGGAGGTTATCAGTATGGTCAAGAGAATGACTGCACAATTTTTACGTCCATAAGATCCATAGAAAGCACTATCAATTTTTGCTAATCATGAACAACACTAAAAATGTTAGTCGTTTTATTATCTGTGTTTCCATTCGACCTTGAAAATAGATTATTATTTTTTTTTTTTAAAAGCGTTGCAATGAGCTGGATATATATATAAAAAAAGACATCTCGAATGCTTTGGGATAAGTCGGGCTCTAGACAATTCACATCTCAGCGCTGACTACAAGTATCTTATATTTGACCAATTTGTTGTTCTTTAAAAGTCTAAACTTCACAGAAATTATATATGTTTAGTAGTATATTTGAAACGGCCTAACAGCTGCCTGTAGACGTGAGTCAAATCTTATGGCAGTTGGTAAAAGTTGAGCCCTACATCGGTAACAACGACTTATAAAGCTTTACATTAGATATGACTTTGTCAAAATCAAAGGTATTTCACGCAATAAGAACACACCTGACACACACAAACTCTACCTTATTTTCCAGTTAATTCATAATGGCTGTGTTGCTTATGGTTGAAATGGCTAGAAATACTTTGCCATTGTATGCTTGTAATTAGTTTTTGTAGTGTTGTGTTTGTTTTAAATGAGGTAAATTATAGATTTGTTTTTTGTTGACTCTGTACCGCGCTTCGAGCCTTTGGGGATGAAGCGTGTTTTTGAAATGAATTTTATTATTATTATTATTATTATTATTATATATACATATAAGTATATATATATATATATATATATATACTAATTAAATGTTAAGTACAAAATGAAATTCATTATTTCAACAAAAAAAAACCTTTAAATTTTCCTCTTTCAAAGAACTGTTTCTTTTTTTTTTAAATTATTTTTTTTTTCTTTAAAAACTAATTAAGATCAACTAGCAAGAACTCGGCATGCGTTGCAATCCCACTCATAAAAAGAAAATATTTGGATAAAAAAATAAGAAGGCTTTTCAAAGCATGAGCAGCCCATATACAACTGAGCACGTCAAAACATGCGTTTTTAAAATTTAGCCAACACAATTTTAGTGACTGATCAATCTACTCAGTAGCTCTGTATGAAATTATGTTTATATATTTCACACAAAAATAAGTCACATGGCCCTAACACAAAAAAAAAAAATAAATTATAAAATGATTGTACTAATTTAGAAAACTAATACTTTTTATTATTATTATTATTACACAAACTGAAAAGTAGCTTGTATTTGATTCAATTCCTCAGCCAATGCAATAACTCTGTTTGAAATTATATTTCTGTAGTTCAAATTTGAAAAAAAAATATTTCAGGACTCTCGGAATACTTCAAATGGAAAACATAATTCAGAAACTTTTGCAGTAGGGCGCTCAAAAACTTACCAAAAGTTTTATCGCAATCGTATAAATGTTATAGGAACGCACACGGAAATTATACTTATCTCATAAAAGACAAAAAGGAGAATTTAGGGCCCCGGTCACAAAACGGAATATTGTACAAGGTGTGTAAAAATTTAGAAAAATGTCCGGCCGTATTTACATCAACTCACAACAGTTTTATCGCAATCGGGTGAATGATATAGGAGCGCATACGGACATACATACATTTATTTTTATATAGGTAGATATATAAATCAACGCATAAAAGATACTTTTGCGCAACTATTCATCAAAGTCTTCTGTCTGTGTGCCCTTCCATCTATCTGCCAATCAATCTATCAATTTATTTATCAATCCGTCAATCCATCTATCTATCCATTCACCTATATATATCCATCCGTCTGACTATATATGCATATATCATCCCATCTATCAAATCAAATCTATCTATCTATCTATCTATCTATCTATCTATCTATCTATCTATCTATCTATCTATCTATCTATCTATCTATCTATCTATCTATCTATCTATCTATCTATCTATCTATCTATCTATCTATCTATC
>CAXITT010000082.1:132002-162351 GCA_964033795.1 Lymnaea stagnalis
TATCTATCTATCTATCTATCTATCTATCTATCTATCTATCTATCTATCTATCTATCTATCTATCTATCTATCTATCTATCTATCTATCTATCTATCTATCTATCTATCTATCTATCTATCTATATATATATATATATATATATATATTATTTAGAACTTTAGAATCAGCTTTATTAATTTTATTTGTTTAATTTACCAAATTTAACGTTAGACATCAGTTACATTGCATTAGGCTACTGCACATGTTTTTCATGACAGTCTAACATTCCCAAATGTTTTCTAGAAAGGCTTTGAATGACTTTTGTGAAGTAGCAGAAAAGCCTAAAAAAAAAACGATTGGTATACATTAGAATTGCCCTAGCAGTTTAGTGACAAACAACAGAAATTGCCTTTGTATTTTAGTTGATGATATAAGCATGTTGAAATTTGTAATATCATTTTCTGATACTATCGAATTATTTTAGATGTCCTACTTTAAAAAAAAAAAATTAATGAAATTGCGTATATTCGTCAGTGTCTTCTTGGATATTCCCATTTCTTTAAAAACGTTTTCCTACATGGCAATGTAGGACCATAACCAGAGGTATTATCAGTAAAAAAATTACTACATTTGTAATTATATTTTCTTTAGAAATAATAAGCGGCTATTTCTTCTTAAGTAACATAATTAGTCTCTATGTTGTTTTCTTCATTACACATTTTAGAAGAAACAATACTTTATTTTATTTTCAAGTCTAAAACACTTCTTAGGCTAGAAAATAAAATTCATTAAAATTTAAGATGAGGCGGATACTATGTTAAACTTTATTTAAATATTGAATATAATTTAGTGGTGTCAGTTAATAGATGATTTATTTCACTTTATCGGAGCGTAATCTTTTATATCACTATTGTGAAGTAAAAAAAAAATGTTACTTGTATATAGCATAAGAAATAAAGGGCTGCGTTCAAGCTGTTTGATTACAATTTTAGAGCAATGCATGTGAAAGCCTGAAAAGAAAGACAGGACAATAGCATTCACTTACGGCACAAGAAAGTTTAGTGACAACATTGGTCTAATCAGCCATCTTTGACCCGCAGCCAAATTCAAAATTAGCACATTGGATGATTAAGGTGGTCATTGTCTATTTTAGAAAAGAAAAACGACTCTTTCTTTTGCAGCGCTTTTCCAAGGAAGTTAAGTCAACTAGTGTTGAGAAAAACTATGTTACGGAGAATAGGCACAAAGGTGAACAATACTTATTATAACTTTTTCAATGAATTGAAGCCAGCACTATACAATAAATAGAAAATCATTGAACATCCCATTTAAGACCATATTCTTGGAATAAACCGGACTTGAAAAAGGGAGTACAAGCCATGGCCTCTTTTTCTGGAGGCGCAAACATATTCATTTTTTCATTAAAAATATTTGTCTACATGTATATATTGGGATGAGGTCTCATAACTCATGTTTGTCAAATAATAATGATACTAAACTTTGTCACAGAATCTGATTTTGCTTTTTGCAGCACTAATTACAAATAGAGTCGTACATTGGATCTATTATCTCAAGCTCAAATTTAATGAGGATAAGACTGAGCTGATCCACATCGCGACCGCTCAGAAGCAAAAATCTGCAAATAACACGACATCAATCACTCTCTCAGGTGTGCGCATTGAGTAAGCTCAAACAGTGCGGTACCTGGGTGTCTACCTAGATCGAAGACTAGCCTTGGAAAGTCACATTAAAATGCTATGAAAGGCAATTTTTCTAGAGCTGCGCAGGATTAGTCACATTAGGCCCTTCCTAACAATTGATGCAACAAAGAGGCTGATGTCTGCATTTGTGCTATCACGCATGGACTATTGCAATGCTCTCATGGTGGGTCTTCCAGCTACGCTCCTTGATAAAATTCAAAGAGCACATAATAATGCGGCTCACATTGTTCTTCGCAAACGCAAGTTCGACTATGCTAAACACTTCTGAGAGAGTTGCATTGGCTGCCGGTCCGTGCTCACATTGAGTACACAATCGCAATGATGCGCTACCGCTGCTTACATGACTTCGTCCTATCTGAAAGAGCTGCTGACGCCTTATGTACCCACTAGACAACTCCGCTCATCCGATAGTGGCAAACTCTCGACACCACGTGTTCGCCTTGAGACTTAAGAAAAGCGCACTTTCGCATTTGCTGGTCCAACAATTAGAACCGCCCTTCCAGTCGATCTCAGAAACAACCTGACATTGGAGTCCTTTTAAACCGATTTAAAGACACATCTATTTCGCAAACACTTTCTTGGATGATTGTCTACCATATTTTCCAGTTAATGCATATTGTTGTGTTGCTTAGGGTTGAAATGGCTAGAAAGACGTTGACTTTGTATGTTTGTAATTAGTTTTTGTAGTGTTGCGTTCGTTTTAAATGTGGTAAATTATACTTTGTACCGCGCTTCGAGCCTTTGAGGATGAAGTGTGTTTTTGAAATAAACTTTATTATTATTATTATTATCTGTTGACTCTTAATAAAAAGTGATTTCAATTTCGAGCTAGGACTTAGCTAAGGAAAGAACGCAAATAGCGTGTCATCTACTTCAAAAGTTTACGTCGAGTATGTGTCACCAAATATTTAAAAGGAAATTTAACATACTCCCAAACTGTTTTACACGTGACTGCAGTATAAATACTTCTAATAATAATGCTTAACTTCCTTTTGGACGTTTACACTTTGTATAAAAAATCCGTGTTGCTTAAAAAGAAACATTCAGAATCATTTGCTCCTTTAAAAAGTTGTCCAAATAAATTGTAACTTGTGGAAGCCGAGATTGTCATCCAGATATACCAGAAACATTTACGTTTAATAATTTTCTAAACTTTTAGTTCTATTTGGCCACTTAAGAAATGTTCTTTTCTTTTTGAAATCAAACATTAGAATAATTGACAAAGTCATTTCAAGTATTCAAGTAGTGACAGCTCAAAAAGAAGGTAATGTCATTATGTATCCGTGTCATAATGTTAACATTGACACGGAAAAAAATATATTGTGGTGGGATTTGGCTGTTGGAAAGCTTTAATGTTAAAAATCAAGATCAGAATCATACACACACACACATAAAATGATACAAATTTGATTACCCCCATACAATCGTATATATTCTTTTAATTATATTCCAGAAATAACTATAAAATACAGCTCTGACTTAGTATAAAAAAGGTATTTGCTTTTTTTAAAGAACACAATAAAGACTGGTACTATTGTAAATTGAATGATCACATTAAAAAAAAAATGTATCCAAACAATGTGTCATTAAAATAATTTTAAGAAATGGTATTAGCATCCGCTCTTAATACAAATAACTTCGCTCACAGAAAATAAAGTGAATTAAACAATCAAAGGCACGAATATGATTGGATAATTCAAAAACTGTCCATGCTGTATAGCAACAATATATCGTATGTATGATTTCAGAGAATTAAAAATCCTTATCTAAGCATACATTGTTTATTGGTATATTATTTTTTTTAAATAAAAAATTAGAACTAGATATTTGTATATACACAATTTTTTTTTTAAAGAAATTAAAAAAAAACAATTAAAAAGAAATAAACTTAAAACATGTGTTTCCAAAGAGAATTGGGAAAAGAAATGTGGTTTGGTTGTATTTTTGTGATCCTCATATGGGTAAAACATGTTTTATCATCTGGAAAGTTTATTTAACAATACTGTTAAGTATGTCATCGATTGAAGTTTATTTTTTTTTAAATATGTTGACACAAAGTTTAAAAAAAAGAAAATTACCTTGTTTTTTCCTTGAAGCTTGAACATAATGGAACTTCTATTATAGATCATAAAGTAATTTCTTCTACCACCACTCTCATTAATTATTTTGTAATTAATATAGCGCTGATTAAGCTTAAGTCAGATGTTTCACATATGCATGTGACTTCAGTACTTCCTACAATAATATCCGGACAGTTCTTAAGTTCTACCCTATGAAAATCTGGAATAAACGATACGATAGTTAATACTTAAATGTTAACGATAAACGAAATGTAATACGGTTTATTAAAATAATGTATTTTAATTATATTGATCAATTGCATTTAAGCAGGTTTTAAAAATTCAGTTGTTTAAAAATCGGAAAGGTAATTAAAAGGCACAATCTCCTTTTTTATATTAAATAAGCTCAAAAAGGTTATTAATCAAAGGAAATAGAAGACAACACATGATATTCAGTACCGGTATAAACATTCTAGCACTTTTTTACAAATATATGTCCCTTAATATACATCCTAAAGATATGAAAAAATGAAGAAAAAAAATTGTAACACACACACATATACAAATAAAGTGACCTTCAAAATTGCCGAAATAATGTATATGTGCCTAAGTTAATGTTGAACAATGAGTTTTTCCATACTCCAAATCCATGTCCATACCCGAGACATTGGGGTAATATCAATGTATAGTGCAAAATTCCTGCTATGAATTCTTCAATATTTGGAGAGACGTAACAGCTGAATGCATAGTGTGTCGGATCATCTTCAAGTCTCTCATTGCAAAAATCATTCCAAATTTTGAAACTAAGAAAATGAGTCTAACAGAAAATAAAACGAAAAAAAAAAATGTGTATACAATAACATTTATTTGATTAAACAAAGTAAAAAAAACACCACGACAACTTGAAATGATTTCTATTTTTTTTTTTTAACATACCTTCAATAATTTTAAATCTCTTTTGCATTGTACTTCAGGAAATGTTTGAGCTATCATACATGTTATCTTAAGTCCAACACCTGTCACGTTTGTAGTACAGGCAAAGTTTATTGGCCTTCCTAGAATAGTTTGCATATGTATACAGAAAAAATGTTAGGTTTTACAAAAGATTAATACACAAAGCAGGCACACAAAATAATTTTATTTGAAAATATTAGATTTAAAAATTGTAAAGGTATGTATATAGTCTAATACTACTTGGACTTTGATTTCAGTTAATATTTGAAAATGTTTGATGAGGGAAAATAAAGTGTTATTTTTATTAAAGACTCACTAAAAGTACACATTGTGCCTTTTGTTATCTGCATGTGTATTCAACTTTTCAACTATTTTATGAAATGTGAAAAAAAAAGATTGTTTCAGTTTTAAAATCGTCTGTCCATGAAGAAAAGTCAATAATATTTGTGTGGTAAACATGTATTGATTGCATAGACGTTCTTTTCAAACGTCGGGTGACATGGTTCAAAAGAAATGAGCCATGTTGCCGTCCACAGTATTTTGTTTTCGTTTGCGACCTAAAGTTCTTTAAATAACAAAAACCAATCGATTATAAGCAATCCATACAGTACATACGAACCAAGGACATATCGTCAAGTATAGAGCTAGTGCTTAAAGTCCAAAAGCACTTTATGATTTTAAATTGTATAAAAAAAACATGTTTAATGGTAATCTCATGAGATCATTGATTTAAACAAAGGGTTTTAAAAATCTTTTATGTTCAGTTTGAAACACTTGAGGACATGTTGAGTCATTTTTTTTAATTTCACAATATATAGCTTTTAAAAATAGAAGTATGACTAAGTTTTCAGCTTGTAAATCGTATTTATAGTATTAACATTAATTCAGTTTGAATGAAAGGAAGATGAGTTTAATAATTTAACTATAATGCACAAATGAAAATCCTTCAATAATCGAGAGCATTAATAAAATGGATATATATTTAAAGACATTTTTTAGTATTGACATGTGGGTAAATTTATATGTAAACAAGAGTGTAAATATAGCATTGATTTTTGTTTAACATACAGACAAATAAATTAAATAATCTTTTATCATTTAATGTACAGAAACATACTTAATTATTTCTTATTATCTGTGTTTAGGACGAAAATCAATTTATTAATAGATAGTAATTCTCAGGTAGAGTTTTATTTTTTTGAGATTTTAACAAAAGACACCAAGGAAGTCTCACTTTTTTTTTTACGTGTTATTTTAATGGCTCAAATAATAAGATACATCATTAAAATATGTTTATATCAGTTAGGAGTGGTTTGATACGTGTCACACTGTGTCATTCTAAATTTAAAACGTATCTAAAAGAATACACTTAACTTAGCCTTGAAGGCATAGCAAAAAAATAAGAAAAAAAAAAGATATTGAGGATTGATAATTTACTTAGGCTTAAGCATAAAGGAACACCATAGACATATTGTTCCACTTTGTTTGCCCGTTTCATTTTTTGTTTACATTTTAATACAGGGGACAATAACATATATTAACACGTCATTTCATAGATGATACTATTTATTTTTGTTAGTGCACGCTTCCCTTGAGTTTAAAACATTGCTACGCTATAGGCAATAATCCCACGAAAAACACAATATAAATATATATATATTGCAACCTCCAATAAATGATTGGCTGATCTCCCGGCAATAAATTGTCCCTACATTAGTTAGCCGTTCTTTTATTATGTCCATGATGTCAAAATTTTACAAACAACCAGTTATAAATTGTTCTCTCTAGTAGCTTCTAGAGTGTGATGGTCTCAATTCCAGTAAATGAAGTTAAATAAGTTTTAAAACTTGACTCCCTGCTGATATTTTACTTGGTGACTACGCAATGAAATAAACAGTGCGCGGTTAGGAAGCAAAAGGAGCAACAAGTGGGGAGCGATCTCTCGTTAGTGAATTTGGTTTTTTGGCTTAGTTGTTACGTGGAACTCACGTTACTGATGGGAGAACCAATGTTGCGGGATATTCAATTGCTTGTAAATCTCAAAATGATCAATACGTGTTCCAGGCTAGAAAGCATGTCCAAAACCAAGTTATTATGTAAACATAATGCATTTATACATATTCAATCGTATGAGAATGATCATACATTGATCTGTTTAAATAAACTTTAAATAACAGGTGATAAAATGTATCCAAACAAAAGGATTGAAAGTAATATGTTTTAAAAACTGACTACGTTTGAATTAACCGGCTCAAAAAAAAAAAAAAATGTTCTAACCAGATAACTCTACATGAGGATCTTGACACAAAGCAAAATGATACGAAAAAGCATATGGCTAACATGCTCAAGACAATGTACATTAATATTTTTAACTTATGAAATGAAAGGCATTTAAAAAAAAATACCGTATATAAACAAAGGTGTGTTCTTTTTTTAAAACAAATCGAATAAAGAAACTTGTATTTACCGGTAATTGTAATTAGCCCTACTCATTTTTATTCTAATATAATTTAGAAGCAACAATTACTTGTTTTTGGAATCAACCCGATTTGACAAGGATAACTAGTCAAATTTAATTTAAAAAAAAATAAAAAATAAAATTAAAATAATGAACACCTGGTCCCTTATTTCTTACAAGAAATATTTTTGCGTGTTTAGCGCATTTTTTGTTAACTTGTCATTAGTTTCTCACACGTATTTAATATAACACCCAATTTAAAAAAAAAAAAAAAAAATCTGTATCACAAGTTTCACATTCCTCAACGAACAAACCTTCGCTCACATTTTTTTTTTTACACGAATGCGATGTAATGCATACATTTTACTGGATTGTGTGTCATAGAACAAAATAAAGCTTGAATCATGACCATTCTACCTCTTTGTTATAAACAACGGTACTAAATGGCAGGAAAAACTTTTCACCTCATGATTTTTTCCACACGTCAGAGCCTGTACATTTTGGACATATACACTGTAAAATGTTATACTATGAATTTATTTATAAAGAAATAACCATTCCAATCCCGAGTCTATGGTCCGTTCTCTCAGACATATAACATTTTGAAAACAGCTCACAACTCGTGTTGTGCGTACCAGTTCTCTCCTTGCTTATAAATAAGGCACACACATGAAAAGTCAGGTCAACTACATTCTGAATTGACTCAAATAGACTACTGTCTCCGTATTTTGTATTAAAAGAATGTCCAATCAAAAACATGCGACTTGATAAAGCAAATTATGTCATTCATTCTTCTCACACAACTAATAAGTTGTGTTGGATTCATTCTTATAATCTCTTTGCCCTGCAAAAATAAATTAAGCAATATTAATTTTTTTTTTTTAAATATATCTATTTAATTTTTTTAATTTAAATGTGCATTAGACTAAAACAAATTAACCATCTTTATGTTGCATAAAACCTTAAAATGCAACATTAGTTCGCTTGTACCTTTACATATTTTATGTGAAAATTCTGGGTTAAGGGTTATGTCATGTACGGTTTTCAGTTACAACAAATTATTTCTATTATATTTTTTAAACTAATATAGTAGACTATAGTTTCCCAAATGATGATTATCCGACACGTCAATCATCCATAATGGTCCCTGATTTATCATTATTTATATCACATCCTGTCTCGGTGAAGAGAGGAAAAGTCTTTACATTTGGTGAATATCCGAAGAAATTTCAGGTATTTAAATTTACAGAAAAAAATATTTCCAATATTTAAAAACATAACTGTTACATAAATGTATTGATGTAATCAGGCATGGGTTTATCGTACAATAACTTGAAATTAATTGTGTAATATATATATATTTTTTTTAAATTTTAGTTCATTAAAATGAATACATATCTACAAATTAAATGTTGACGTTATCTTAGTATTTTATTTATTCATAAGGTAGAGGATGTTTCTTACAGAAGGTTAAGGAGACAAATCTGTTTGAAAAAAAAAATATAAAAAAAAAATATTAACAGTACTGCAGTGAACATAAAGGCATAAAATAAACATAATTATTTTAGAGCACTTGTGTTAAATGATGTGTATTCACATATATTAAATTTACCAGAGCCGTTGCTGGCAGCATTACTTCTAGCTCCCCAAATAATTTGCATGTTTAAGTCAACAATTAAATGTGTAGCCCTCTATCATTACAAGCCCTTGCTTTGATTGGAACAAAAATGTTCTTACGTTTAAAAATATACTAAATAGAAG
Source organism: Lymnaea stagnalis (assembly GCA_964033795.1). Classification (NCBI taxonomy): domain Eukaryota; kingdom Metazoa; phylum Mollusca; class Gastropoda; family Lymnaeidae; genus Lymnaea; species Lymnaea stagnalis. Next base: position 140,937 of record CAXITT010000082.1, read on the forward strand.
GTAGACAATTCGCTTGGGTGATTCCATATCTAGAATTTCTTTTATGGAATTTCTCAAATTCCCACCTATAAATAAGGCTGCAGATTTCCCAGCCAGAGGAGACTAGCCACATTTCTTTGACTCCAAATTTACGAGACTTAATATACTTATATGTGACTTATAAAAGTCTTCTCTTTGTGTGAAGGTGTATTGCATTCATTTGTATATGTTTTCCCCTTGTGCTTTTTAGTACGTTTATCTATTATTTCTTAAATATTTTGTATATTTGATTTTGTGTTTTTATATAAATTTAAAAGAAGCAATAAATTATGTATTGCTGTTAGTAGCTAGTTAGCTTTCTTTGTATATTGTCTGTCAGTTATTTTTATGTATGTTCATGTAAATGAGCCAAATCTTAACACAAATTACATTTTCAAAACTGTATAAGCGTATGTAAGAAATAGAATAATAAATCATTAATTACTGATTTAATATTACATGATTGTCACTGATCAAATATTTAACTATTAATTTTGTTTCGGAATAATGTATTGTTTTGTTAAGTAGAAGGAAAAGGAAGTGAAGGAAATTATGGGATACGGAGAGAAGCAGCCGTATGTATGGCTGTTGAGTGAGTATTTTTCTTTATTAGCACTTGCTGTGATTACTTTTGTATCAAAATAGCATCTTAATGTTGATTCAACAAATGTGAAGTGGAAGAAGTTATGACACTTATATTTGCTCTAGTTTACCGATATATTATCGCATGTGGTGTACATTATAAGTTAATAAATTTTGTGATGCAAATTTGTGGAGTTCTGGCCATCATACTTTGTTATATAATCATGGATGGTTGTGAATGTGAATAAATAGTAAAAGCAATAACTACAAGTAACATCATCTCCCTATGATCGTTATAATAATTAACAAACAAAAATTGAAAAAAAAGGGGTAAAATACACAAAGAAATATCAAACAATTATGAATTATCATAATTATTATAAAGATAAGTTTATAAAGAACTTACTGAGTGGTTTACGTTCAGCCCTATAAACATCAATGGTGTCTCTAAAAGAAGCCAAACTTCCCTTAAAAAATTAATTTAAAAAAAATAAATTAAAAAGCGATAAAAACTTACACTGAGATCATAGCTATATCTACATATAACAAGATAATGTCAAAAAATATAATAATAATTATAACTTTTTGTCTAATCCATATTTTAAAAATTATTTCATCGACTATGACCTTAAAAATAATGACGATAAATGTTACATGCGCGCGGAGTGATAAGCAATTGAAAAGAACATTTTTGTTTTAAAGTTCTGTAAACAAGAGTTTTAAAAGTTAGTTATGCATATTATTTTTTTATATTGTTGTCAACCTTAATTTTATGCGGAGTTTTAAAAAACATAATGTTTTTAAAACAAATTATTGTTAATGGTAAATTTTTTAAATACATTTGGATTCAGGCTTGCTGAGGAATTGATGAATTAAAATGAAAGGAAAAAAAATGAGTTTCTGATTGTTTTTTTGTAATTTATCCAAAGTTATTTTGATCAATTTCATTATAGCATTAATATATAAAGACATCTTTAAAATCGGAAAATGACAGTTTTTACAGCAACATACAATTTAACTATGGCAAATAATTAAATGGCGAAATTCCTTAAAATTCAAACTGTATTAATAAAACCATTTGTTAAAATAATATTTCCACCTACACTTTCCTGTTTCTTTTTCTTTGAATAAGTTAAAAAAGAAATTTATTTGAGAGTTATATTGATAGAAATATGTATAAAGCTCTTATAGAAAATTCTTATATAACCTACCATTAAATGGTTGTTTTGCTTCCATTCCCTAAGATTATAAACATGTATATAAATTTAACAAAAAATTTAAAAAGAAAAAAAAAAAAAAAAAAGAAAATTAATTTTAGCTTGTTTAAATATATTTCTACGTTGTGCATTTACATTTCTTTCATGTTAGCAATTTAGTTATTTATATTCTTTCATAAATAATTAAGCAACAATTTAAAAGAAGAATTGCTTACCGATATCAAAGCAAACAAATTATACATAGAATGCCGATCAAAGGTACAGTAATAGTAATTGTTATATTCCGCTCTGAAAAACTGTTCTGCGTTGTTGACGACTTTGACTTGATCAAATATTGTTTCTCTGTAAAAATATCAATACCCAAAAGTACCATTATGGTTGCTAACTCTATTTTAAACAGATAACGTTTATTTTAATTTATCAAAATCTAGAAAATGCATTTTTTGTTATGTATATATTAGACTAGTGTTAATAATAAAATGGAACTTCAAAAAATAAAATATATCAATCAATTGTATGGCCTTGTTACAATACAATTTTGATAGAGACGTTGTATGATGATGACCTTCATAAATTAGTGTTTTAAATTAAAATTCAATTCTATTGTAGATTATAACTTACTATTTTTTTACATGCTTCTATCAAAATTGACAGGATATTTTTTTATGCCTTAGAATAAATTTAATTCAGAATTAGACTTGTCATAAATATATAATAAAAAAATCATCATGCCCACACTCTGCATAAATGGCACAATTATGTAATTGTCAGTAACTAATCAAAAACCGACTGCAATTTTGTTTTCAAAATAAAATGTTTATCTCTTGGTAGAACTCTAAAAGCTCTAAAAGTGATTTGTCTTTTTTTTCTTTTTTTTTTAAAGTTTACAGAAATTGAATACATTTAAATACCATGAATAACATATGCTCACAACTAACAATCAGTAAATATAATGAATAATCGTAATAATTAAACTTTTATTATTATAAATCAGAGGTCTAAATTTCAAATTATCCGTGGGCCGGAGGATATAAAGTGTGAGTGAAACAGCATCAAGAATTGCAGGAAAAAGCGATTACAAATTCAACAAGGTACAACTTTTACAATCTGCTCAAACCTTATTAAAAACAAATAAATACAATAGGGACTCTCAAGAACTAGGCTTCACTTACTTCCTTCTACTCATTTGGGCCATACATAAATGACGTCATGCAAATTTTGTCGATTGTTTATCTCCCACCCCACATCGTCACTAAAGTTAGCCCCCCCACCACAAATATAACGTCACAAATCTGTGCATCCAACCTGTTTAAAAAGAATTGCACCTTCTAATGTAGTCGTTTAAAACCCTTAATAAATTCACCTCCAACGTATATCTAATTAGTGATTGATTGATTGAATTTGATATTTATATCGCGCTGGTATCCATGTCACTTTATCATGCGCACTGTTTTTAAAAAAAAATATATTCAAATAAAAAGCTTTTAAATGTTTCCTAAATAATTTTTATCATTTACAATTCCCCTCAAAGATTAAGGCAAACTGTTCAATAATTGTGGCGCTATCGCTTCAAAAGTGCGCACTCCGTCCGTTAGACATTTTCTGTGTTCATCCACACTAGGAACACTCAGCAAGTACTGTGTTGAAAACCGCAGGCTCTTCAAGGATACATGTTTATAAATCAGTTTTAGATACTCCGGTGCTGACCCATCTATGCAGCTGTACGCCAGGAATATAATTTTGTAGTTAAGGCGCTCACTCACATGAAACCAATGAAGATCTCGTAGAACTGGGGTGATGTGGTCAGAATTTTTCATCCGCGATACAATGCGTGCTGCAGTATTTTATACCTTCTGGAGTCTCTGAATTTGGTTCTGACGTAAACCCCACAAACAACTATTTCAGTAATCTAATCTTGACTGGATTAGAGTTACCGCTACACCATTGGCTGTTCTCCTATTGAGTTGAGGACGCAGCTGAAACAGGGCACACAGATGACAGAATCATACCTTGACCACAGAACTGATACGGGAAATAATACTAAGTTTACTGTCAATATAGACAAATCACAACGATCCCCAAAGCTCCTTTTGATTGCTTCAATTTTGTCAGTGAAAAAATCACTCAGTTTAATTGTAGCTTGCTCGCTTCTAATGTCAGGCAAAATTTTCTTCCCGGCAAGGTCATTCACCACAGAGTAAATCTTGCGAGAATCAGTACCTGCTGCCGTAAGGGGAAATTGAACATGCTCATACTTTACATGCCTGATTACTTGCGCATACGTGTTGCGTGATTTCAGACACGATATTTTGTCAACTTCACGGCCGCTCTTTCTCCAATGCTTCGCAGCCACATGCCTAAATAGCTTGGCTTTCCGAACTGTGGGTGTGAACCAATGGGAGTTAGATCTGTCACTAACAAATTTATTTGACACTGGTGCATTTGTGTCCAAAAGAGAAATTAGAGTCCAATTGTAGAGAAGGACGAGTTGTGCAATATCTTCAGGTGGTGACTTCACAAACCCAGCCACAGAAAGACATTCCCGAAAAGAATCAATATCCATCTTCTTTAAGGTCCTCCCTTGAATTTTCTCCCTTTGAGCAACATATTTGTTGTAAACCACGAAAGGAAGCGATTAGACAATAGAATATCGTCCACATTCACAGACTGTATTAATAACTCTTTTTTGGATCTTGATAGAACCCAGTCAACGACATGACCACCCCATTGAGTTGGTACAGAAACATGCCAGACTAAATTAGCTGAGTCAAACAACTGTGTAAGAAGACGAATATTCCTGCAACATGGATCATCCCAGTGAAAGTTAAAGTCACCTATTATGAATAGAAATTTGTTGTTAATAGAGGTTTTCCCAAGTGCTCGTAAAACGTGCTGTCTTTGAGCTTATTTGGAGCGGAAGGCGTGTTTCTGTATAAAGCGTTAGTACCGTTTGTTTGCCGTAAGAAATAACAAAGCTTAAACTCTCAAAAGAAGAGAAAGTATACTGATTACACAGTTTCACAGTAATGGAGGATCGATAGCCAGCCCCCGCCACTCTGACCAGAAGCCCGAGGCCCGTGAATAAAGCGTAGCCGGCAGGGGTCATGTCTGTTATTGCGGGTTCATAGCCACCCACATGAAGCCACGTCTCCGTGATAATAATAATGTCGATCGACTTCTCAGTGATAAGATCATTGATGACCAATGCTTTCCCTACATATGAATGCACATTAATGAGCCCAATGGTAACATCGTCAGTCTTTTGATGCTTTTTCTTTGTGGGAGCTGAGTGACGAGATCTCTTCTTCCCTTTTCCACCAACGAAAACCTATATCAGTTTTATTTTTTATTAAATAAAGTGTTCGACATCGTGTAAGAATTTCACAACTAAGGAGATAGCTATCAGGGGTTCGCAGCTGACGCAGTCTAGTAGATGAGTAGTGAAGGCGGGCATTTCTTTCAAGTTATTTTGTCAGACTATCAAAACAACTTGAAACAAGCACTATTGTGGCCTTAAATGCCGCCACACAGTGCACCTGTGTTAGAAACATTTTTACTAGAACTGTGGTTCTTAACCAGGGTTAAAAGTATCTCTCTAGCCCTGAGGTGCTGAAACCCAGAAAATTGTATTTTCTCCAATTGCTAGGTGTTTTAATTAGCAGCAATAAATGTTTTTATGGAAAATTTTGTTTGGATAACACTTGTACTGGTAATTTTTTCCTTTATTAATTAATGAATTATAGAAATCAAACTAAAATATCTAAACTATTTAATTATGTTCATATTTTCAATTTTATTACGAAATAATGTATACGATTGGGGGAGGGGTAGTTTAAAAAGGCGTGGGCATCCTCCATCGTGGTGGCTTTTAACTTGTTCAAAAGCCATTTCTTGGACTTTGCATACCTGTACATATTCTCTAAGTGAGCTTAGTTTTAAAATACCATATATATAGATATTGTATAAAAAATATTTAAAAAAAAAATAATCTGTAATTTAGGGGTATTAAGTGAAGAGTTTTAATTTAATATTGCGCTATCTAATTGCCATCACATTGCTAAAGCCCCCCTCCCCTCGTCACACATCGTTCCAAAAAATATGACTACCCCTGCCCCCCTCCTCTAGACGCGTGACGTCATTTATGGATGCACCCCTTATTGCCAGAGACCTGGCAGGGCTTCTGATTTGCTCTGAGGTAGATTTAGAAACAAACATAAGAAATGAGTTTGCAGTAGTCAGAGTGAAATCCCGCATATTTTGACGTAATTTATGAGTAATGGAATATATATTGCACCATAATTTACAATGTGGAACAGTCCATGATGGTTTCTGTCATTTGTTACAAAAGCTAGTTTTGCGTTAGAGTTGTTAAAAAGACATTTCGTAATAATTACCTTTTGTCTTTTTTTTTTTAATCAACTAACATTTTTCAACAGTTTTTAGCTACATCAAATAAATCTACACTAATTTTGGCTTACACAATTACAAATCACTGCACATAATTATGCTAGTTTGTTCTAAAAATGAGGCCAACAAGACATTAAAACTAGTCTAATAAGCATCGCGTCATCCCTAAACTCCACAAATAGACCCGGCCTACATATTGCATATCAATGTTAACTGTGATTTATCCTTAGTAAAGAAAATAAGTCCACGTGATTTAGCCGGAACCACATTTTAGGGATTGGATAAATAAAAATAGTCTCCTTAAACTTGTTTACAAGTAAAGAAAATATGTAGCCTGTTATTATTATAATTCTGTAGAAAAATCTAAACAAATCAGGAAAGGAAAACAATGTGTACGCGCTTTAAAAAAATATCAGTAAAACAGACGATTAAAGGAAGATAGCTATTTTTTTGCGACCGCTATTACGACATAGATTTCCTAACCGAGGCAGAGATATTTTTACTATTACTAAAATTTGCTGTGTGTGTATATATTCCATTTTCATAATTTTACCTTTTACAACATTGTATCTTCTTTAACATTGTACCAGTACAAGCCAATCTTATACTGTAATTCAATAGTTTTAATGTTATTTTATTTTTGATTTTGTAATTCATTATTCATTTTCTAAAATGCATTTATTGTAATTAGCACTGGTTTGGGTATCGTTTTCGTGTATTTCTTGCTACTGTATTTAACATATGGTATCGTCTTTTGTTGTGTACTGTTTTAGAAAAAGTCATATAGTTAAATAAGATATTAATTTGTCCATAAAGATAACAGTATGTAACAAAAGATTTAAACGAAATTTTCCGAAACTAAAAAGATAATATTTTGATAACTTTAAATGTAATTCTTTGAATATTTTTGATGTCTAAAATGTGTAACCATTTTTTCGACGTGTGGTTCATTAGGCACTACGGAACGTACCTTATTTGTGCATATACAAATAAATTTCGACATATTAATCTTCAACGGCTGTATCTAATTTGTATCAAGTCTGACAGAACTCGTGACGAGATACTGATCTTCCATCGAGCGCCTCCCCAGATGGTGAATAGAGGAAAGCCCACCAGATATGGAGGGTACCGGGGAAATAAAATACCCTGGGCGGACCACAATCAGTACCTACTGCCTAGTAGGAAGTGGAGGGATCCACAAAGGCTAGGGCCCCCACCCAATACAAAGGCAGCTACTCTGAGAGCTGCAAGGGGCATCCCCCCAGACGGTTGTGCGCAGGGCTGACGACCCTGTCACGTAAAAATGCTAATGTTACGAAAGTAAAACCACAATTAGAAAAACGGACTGATATTTATGCCTGACCACAAACATGACATATGGATAGCGACTTGCAATGTACTCAGTTTATACATTTTTTTGGAATGTACTCAGTTTATACATTTCCTCCAGAAGATACAAACACATCCAGAAGATGCAAAACCAAAGTGTCCTCGTTTTATAGCCATTTTAATTGTTTTTATAGTATGGTAATTACTATCCTACTGCCTCATTTTTATTTTAGTTAGTTTACACGTTGTTAATAATTGTAAAGCGCTTAGAGCTTTAAGGTAATCGCTATATAAAAATGCCTCAATAAATAAATAAATAAATACAGAGCAGGTGCCTTAGCTGGCCTTAGTGATGAATTACTTAGATATAGAATCGTGATTGCGGCACTACATGAGATTAGATGGAAAGACTCAGATATCCTAAATACAAAGGAATATACAATATTCTACAGTGGAAAAAACACAAATACCTTAGGAACAGGGCTTGCAGTCAAAAGAGTGACAGTGAATGCAGTCATTGGGTTTTAACCAGTGAGTGAAAGATTATGCTCCATAAGGATTAGAGGAAAAATGTTTAACATCACGTTAATCTGCGCAAATGCTCCAACGGAAGATACATATAACAGCATGAAGGAAACTTTCTACGAAACACTGGAAAGAGTATTTGATGAGGCTCCACGGCATGATATCAAAATAGTCCTTGGCGATTTCAATGCAAAAATTGGGAAAGAACTAGTCTACAAAACAAAAATCAGAAAGAAATTATGCATGATGAAAGCAATAAAAATGGAACAAGTCTTATAGACTTCAATTCTGGAGAAAGAATGACAATCAGTAGCACAATATTATTCTAACATAAAATTATAACATAAACCGACATGGATATCTCCAGGTGGATTTACCCGTAATCACATAGACCGCGTACTCATCGATAGGAGGCATGGCTCGGACATATCAGATGTGAAAAGTTGTAGAGGGGCGGACATACGCTCAGACCACATGCTTGTTAGAATCAAATATAAGCGAAGAATTTGTAACATCCACAATAAATAAAATAAAAGAGAAAAGCAGTACAATAGTCAGAAACTGAGTAGGGACCAAAAAATTCCTGAGGAATATCAACAGAAGATTGAAACACTACTAGAATTATCCAAAAGAGAATCAGCAAGCGACGTCAATATAAACCAGCAATGGGAAAAGATGAAGCAAATAGTTACAAGTGTAACAGAGGAAACGATTGAATTTAAACCAGCAGTGAAAAGAACAGTATGGTATGACGCAGAATGCAAAGAACTTATAGAACAAAGAAACAAAGCTCGGCTAATGATGCTGCAAAGGGAAACAAGAAGAACACGACAATTATATAATGAAGCAAGAAGGGTGGCCAGCAAAATTTGCAGAAATAAAAAACGTGTTTGGGAAAAATAAAAAAAATAGTAGAGATAGAAGAGTTGGCAAACGAAAGAGATGTGAGGCGAAAGTACCTGAAGATAAAGCAGGAAAAGAATGGCTTTCAAGCAAGATCCCACATGTGTGAAAGCACGGATGGAGAATTGATCACAGAGAGCAGTGGAGTACTAGAACGATGGGAACAACACTTTGAAGGCTTACTGAATGGCTCAGGTGGAGGAACCAATGAGGATTACGCATCGCCACAAAATAAAAGATGACATCTCCACCATGAAAAATAACAAAGCCCTAGGAATATAACGTATCCCTGCAGAACTCATAAGGCTTGGTGGTAACGAACTGCATAGGCCAATACACGAACTTATAACCAGAATCTGGCAGGAGGAAGAAATGCCAACTGAATCGGACACGGCACTCATAATCCCAATCCCCAAAAAGGGATCTAAGTTGATCTGCTTTAAACTGTAGAGGCGTCTCCCTTCTTAAGGTAATGTACAAAACTTATAGCGAGAAAATTGGAAAAGTATAGTGAACAGATCCTAGGGGACTATCAATGTGGATTCCGGCAGAATAGGTCAACCACGGATCATATTTTACTCTAAGATGTCTCCTGGAGAAATGCAACGAATTTAACATCGACATACACCAACTATATGTGGATTACAAAACAGCATACGATAGCGTAAACAGGAATTACTTATACAATGCTCTACAAGAACTTGGAGTCCCTAACAAGCTCACTCGGCTTATACATATGACAATGGCCAACTCCAAAAGTAGAAACAAGGTACTGGGAGAACACTCTAGGGAGTTCCTAATAAATCTGGTCCTCAGACAAGGAGACTCGCTATCGTGTATCCTGTTTAACATTACGCTAGAAAAAGTTATTAGAAGCATACACATTAGCACCAGTGGAACCATAACAAACTAATTCCAGAGAGATACTACAGAACAACGACCATCAGGAACCTTATATAGCCAACCATAGCAGTATTTGGCATATGCAGATGATATAGCACTACTGGCTAGAAACCGTACTGACATAATTAAAGCATTCAGGGAACTTGAAAATGCCTCATTCAAAGCTAGCCTTGATATAAATGAACCGAAGAAAAAATATATGACAATGTCAAGACACTCCCATGCTAATAATAGCATCAACATAAACAACCACAAATTTGAATAGCTGCAGAGTGGTTACATTCAAATATCTAGGGGCAACTATAAATAAGCACAATGAGAAAATGTCATACGTGAAAGAAAGGATAACAGCAGGAAACCGTTCCTATTTCAGTCTACAAAAGCTACTGGGAAACAAAAACCTCTCAAGGGGAACAAAGAAGACAATATACACCACCATCATAAGACCTGTAGTAACGTGCGCTAGTGAGACCTGGACCTTCACCAGAAAAAGAGACCCTGCTTAACACATGGGAGAGGAAAATCCACCACAAAATATACGGAACAGTGATAGAAAATGATATATGGAGAATACGTACAAACCAAGAACTTTACTATTTGTACAAAGAACCCCCCATAGGCACAATGATAAAAAAGGCAGAATACGCTGGGCAGGTCATGTTGAAAGAATGCAAGAATGCAGAGCAGCCAAAATTATATACAGGCAGAAGCCTAGGGGCAGACGACTCACCGGTCGCCCAAGGATGAGGGGGATTGATGATGTGGAGACAGATTTACAACAGTTAGGGGTTCGAGCATGGAGACGGAAAGCCATAGATCGCTCCGAGTGGAAGGATGTGGTGGAGCAGGCCAGGGCCCTATATGGGCTGTAGTGCCATTGATGATGATGATGATGATATGATGTTCAAGTCTGACAGAAGGTTTAAATTTATTATTTTTGAAATCACCTAAATGGTAAAGGCCTTTTGCCTCTCACACACACACATGTATTATAAAGTTTTACATACATGGTGTCTAAAGGATTAGTGTCTTATTGAACTAATTCTAATTTTATGGGCGTATTTTTTTCAGAACATAGCTAATATTAATCACTGTCAATATAACCTTATTAGTTACTATGAAAAATTATAAATGTATAATTTAAAATACATTTTTTTTTTGTTTAAACCGGAAATTATTTTTTGAGAACAGTTAATTTAAGGTTTAAATAAAAGTAGACTTTAATAATATCAAATAAATGTATAGAAAAAAAGTATTCCATAAAATTAAGTGTTTAAAAAAAAAAATTATTGGGTGTTGAAGAATCACACAGTAAGCATAACGTATTAATGATATAGTTGGCTGTTTAAAAATTAAATAGTGTCTCTAAAAGTATCATTTAATTTCATAATAAAACTATGCAAAACTTATGTTCGATATATTCTTACCATAAGTTCTTTATTTTAATAAAATTAAATGAAATTGATAATCAATTACTTTTTTTTTTTTAAATGTCGCTCCGACGAAAAATATACATTTAATCGTTTTTAAAGTACAAGTAGTTGAAACAATAATTAATAATGTTTTGAAAAATTATATATTTTAAAAATCAATCAATCCAAAGAAAAGTTTATGTAACTTACCCCTTTTGATAATGCAACTATACAATTCAACTGGTCCATTTAAGTTACAGGCAGCATATTTTATTGTAATATTTAATTCTGGCTGTTTTGAGGTATAGGCCACATAACCTCTTCCATGCAAAGGTTTTTCCAAGTCGCTGGCTGATACTTCTATTATGCACGGCATCACATGGCTTTCACACAAATACTTAATTTGTATATTTTGTGTCGTAGCATTGGTAACAAACGTGTTGTTGTATGGCGTTATCTCGACATCATCTATTAATAGCACACTCTTTGTTTCATTCGCATCTGAAACATACAATTCACCAATTAATTGAATAGAAAATATATCAGAGGCATTTAAACCTAATCGTCTTTCCTCGGGTCTTCTTTACAATTGTCCTAGTTTTTTTTAAAATTAATTAACAAGGAAACCAGTTTTATGTGTAAGTAACTCAAGGAACTGACTTTAAGAAAAATAAATAAATTTCTAATTAAAAATGGAAACATATCAATTGCTTAAATGTTATTAAAACTAATCCTAGAAAAGCTAGGACACATTCTTGCAAATGAGGAAAGTTGGAGATGACCTGCCCTCTCAACAAACACTTTAAAATGTATAATTTTCAATTCTCTAATTGCGCTCCTCCTTTCTTTTGAAGAAAATTTGTTTAATTTTGTTTGTTTAAAATAGTGTTCTCCAGAAAAGGCAACAAAAATCAAACGTGGAATGATCAAAATAGTTCCTAAAAAGATTTGAAAATAAATTTACACATTTTCCCCAATGAAAAGGAAAAGTTTACTGAGAAACAAAAATCATCCAACATTATGAAAATATATTTCTTAGAAAATTTTCACACACATATTTTTTTTTAAATTTTAAACCCACCACATGAATGTGGAAAAATTAAATGCATTTATTTAAAATTATTTGCTATGACCTATTGGTTAATGATTGTGACAGACAATTAGAATCCTTTACTTTTGCAAGACAAGATGTGTTGTAAACATAGAAAAGACCCATAAAGAATTAAAGTCTGGCAATTATAAAAAAAGATGTTTTTTAAATGGTACATTAAGACAACAGAAATTCTTTCCTGGTCAAATGTTTAATTTTTATGTCTAATACAAGTCTTCAAGTTGTTCTTGAAGTAAGAGAACAGCCTGTTAATTCTAGTCTTAAGCTGTAGTTTTAATGCAGGTCTTCGTAATTTACTCTTTGGTCCATTCATTTAGTCCTGTACGTTTTGTCTTCTTTGTCGGTCACCTGTTGTTTAAAGGAAAGAGCAAACTGATTCGTCAATAATTGAAAGTCTAGTAAGAAAAAATATATTTGTTAAATTTCAGTTTCTTAGGTCAGGGGTTCTTAACCTTTGTACAGTACCCCTTTTTTGTGTGTCTGAAAGTCATAAATTATATCTCAATTAGTTCTATTAAGAACCCCTGCTCTAGACAGATTTGAATGCATGTGCTAAAGCTAACTATATTTTAGAACATTCGAATAGACAGGTAAACTAATCCCAGGATACCATTTTTAATTCCAATTTGATGTAGGATCTTTTTATAAAGTCAAAGCTTAAACTTTTTATGTAAAAAAAAAAAATGGTAATTATGAAATAAAATTATTTATCTTACTCTCAAAGCCAGAATTGAAATTAAAATTCATAACATAGCATTTTTTTCTTTAAATTCAGATTGATGTCCTAATTTAAGCAGGCAATCGAAATAATAAAATGTTTGTATAATAGGCTCTCTGCAAATGTGACCACCAGTACATCTTTTAATTGAACATCCTTGCTAAAGTTTTTACCTTTAAAAGCGACCAAGCAATTGTGTGCAGCAAGAGATGTAAGTGTTTTGTATCGATGTCTTCCTCATTGTTACGCACTGACTTGTACTGGGAGAAATTAATATCCTATTTTAATTTTAATTGGCTCGTTGTAAATAGTGCCTAACAAAGGACGATACCATAGAGTCTACAATATTAAAGATACGACACCCACAACCGTTTCTAGTTACAATTAATAAGATATATTAGGTGTTGTGTAGCACAATTTACTGTGCGTGAACTTTCCTCGACCTCGTAGTACACTCCTAGCAGAAAGTAACGTCTGTTGTGGGCGTTGCTAAATCTCTTTGATGTAGCTTGTTTACAATCGGCTTCCGATTACGCATTGAGTAGAATGTCTCCGGGTAACTTCTCGAATGTACTCCTTAACCCGAGATACGTAAACAACACGTCAGAGGTCATTCTGGAAGCGTCTTACGCTACGTGCATATAAAATATTGACAGATACGGAGAGACGGAGATTCAGATAGATTTTATTAACTTTACGTGGCGTGTTTTATTCTTTGTGTATTTGTGTGCTCATATGTGTTTATTTCGCATTATTTATTGGCACATTATTGTAACTGTTAACTGTGTACCGGTACAAGATCTACCATACTGTAAGTTGAAAATTGTCATTATATTTTCTTTTCTTTTGTAATTACCTTAAGACTTATTAAATCTTTTTAATTGTAACTAGAAACGGTTTGGGTCGTATCTTTAATATTGTTGATTCTATGGTATCGTCCTTTGTTAGGCACTGTTTACAACGAGCCAATTAAAATTAAAACAGGAGATTTATTTCTGCCAATACAAGTCAGTGTGTAACATTAGGTCTAAAGATAATTACAAAATAAAATAAAATATAATGATAATCTTCAACTTACAGTATGGTAGATCTTGTACCAGTACACAGTTAACACAGAATAATGTGCCAATAAATAATGCGAAATAAACACATATGAGCACACAAATACACAAAGAATAAAACACGTCTCGTAAAGTTAATAAATCTATCTGAATCTCGGTCTCTCCGTCCGTGCCTGTCAATCCCTTATATAGGTCACGTAAGCCCTGCCTTCCAGAAGACTTCTGACGTTTCTAGAACAATCACATTCATTCTACAAAATACTATTTGGAACAGATTAATTATTTTTAGTGGTTGGCGGCATAAACACGACAGATCAAACAACTAAGCCACTCCCCCCTATGAACACAGCGTCTGATGTGGGGTCAATCAGAGGGCACGCACGAGAAAAATTATGTAAACAAGCTCTCTATAACACTCGTAAGTTGTAAAAATTCGTAAATAAAGCAGGTGGCTCTCAACATTAATAATCATATTCACATAACAATATATTACGAAAGTTGCTGATGGTGGTATTTCGCATTCTTTACATTATCTTTAACATGGCTCCTTTCTTTTTTCCAAACATTGCAGCTACCCCATTGATGCAAACATCTACAAATGTTGACTCTTTCATCGCTTGTGGTGTCAGTATCAAGCAATTCACTAATAAAAAAATCTTCTTTTATTTGCGTTTCAAACAAATACCTCACAACACAAGAACAGTAAGTACAGTAACGTTCGGATTTTTATTATATTGTAATCTAAAAAAAATCAAAAGTTTTCAATCATCTTATAAGCTCCTTCTACACACTTTAAAATTGTGTGAATTCGCTTGCTCATATTAATTGACAACTGCAAATTTTCAATCTTCTTGGCTATGTATAGACTTAACATCCAACTTACAACTTCCTTCACACAATTTATAATCAGTGTATCGGAATTTGTATTGGACTTACCAGCTTATGGTTTGTGTAAACACAATAAATAAAGATTTAATTGCGTTCACATTTTCATGTTTGGAAATTCTCTCCATCATGCTTGACCATTGCCAAAGAAATAAAGTGTGTTGTTTAAAGATTTCTTCAGCTTTATGATTGCATTCTATATGATTTTTTTTTTAATTTTATGGAACCAAGCAGGAATTGGCAACAATTGTATGACAGTTAACGCTTTGCCATTCCAGTTCCTGTTCGTTCTAAAATGGAACAAAACCAAACAACCTCAAATAGCTAGGATTCTATTTTGCATTGGAGGTATTTCATACCCTATGCCCATGCAGGTTTTCGTTGAATCAGTCGCTTTGGAGTGTCAGTGAGTTCATCACCTTAGCGTTTTAAAGACCCTTTTTTAATTGTTTAAATTTGTTCCCTAAAATCAAGACCAACTTTTAAAATAAAATGTGTCCTGATGTAGTTTCTACCAAAAATTGACTTTACATGAAATTGTATAAAAATGTTTAGCTTCCCGTAGCTACGGATCGGTTGCTATTAGTTTGAGAACAAATCTGACAACATTTTCTTTTAAAAAGAATATAGTAAGCTTTTGTGGAACATTGCTTTAACCATAAAGTTATAAAATCTAAGTTAGTTTTAAAAAGAGAAAAAAAAAAAATTATGTCATCTATTTTGCTCTACATTGCTATTAAAAAAAGTTAATAAAGAAATCAACCATTTAATTATATAATACATACCAACATTTATTGTGACTTTTCACATTCCTTTTCATTAACAAGTCGCTTAATTTTTTTTTTCAGTGTTTCAATCATTACTAATTGCAAAGTTCCCTATTGTATTTTAATATTCATAAAACAATTCAAAATGTGTATACCCCGTATCGATAAGATTAATCCCATCGTATATAATGCAGATTTAAAAAAAAATAAAGTTGATGTAAACAATGCAAATAATTTTTACATTCCCAGCTTTAATTTCTTAAGATACCTGTTTGTCAGATTTCTAAAATTTTAATCTCCATCTGCTTAAACCTCAAGCTGTCGTAAACAGTACCGGTATCTCTGAAAGCATTGTTCTTTTTTTTATTTTTAACAGAAACATATAGATGTAAAAATTTTTTTTTTTGGTCCATTTGCGTACAACCTGACTGGAACAAAGTGATCCATTCTAAAAAAATTCTCGAATATCAGAGAAGATTGGTGGAAAAGTTTACCAAAGTTGGCCATGTAGTTTATGAGTCTGTAACCATGAAATAAACAAACCAATATTGAGATTTATATGTAAAAAAATACAACAATACATATGTTTGTATATGTACCGGTACATAAATATATATTTTGAATAAATTAAATACTTAGGTGATGCTTGTTTGGTGCAAAACTATAACTTCTTTTAAATTTATTCTTTTATTTTCCTTTGGTTATGTTTTGGAAAAAAAGATGACTTTTTTAGTTGATCATTAAATGCATGTTGTTGTTTTTCTTTGCATTTTCAAAGTTTAGCTTATAACTATATAATTATTTTAGTCTTAATCTATAACAGACTTCACATGTGGTAAATGTCAGTTCAGCTATTTTATCCAACATTTTTAAAGTGTTTGCTGATGGTTAACTATTCCAGAATTTCACACCTGAGGAGTGCAAATTGTTTAATAGCATACATTTTTTACTGTGGAAGATACACAAAAGCATTAAAATATTAACTATTATTAAAAAAGCTATATTCACCTCTTATTTCAGGAAAGATCTGAACATCACTGAGTATTTCTTTTTCTTTTGATGTAACAATGACGGCTCGTATTCTAGCTTTACTGTATTCTTTTCTTGCTTTTTCTCTAAATGTAATATTGACGATGTGTGGGCCAACATATTTACATGTGGAAGTTGTGCAATCTTTCTTTACGTCAATGACCATAAACTGTAAGATACGAAACTTATTATGACAAGGTTTTAATAGTTTTTTATGTAAAATGTGTTCAGAGAAATGAAGCTTTCTAAAAGTAAAAGAATTGATAATGAAAAGAAGATAAAAACAGATTGTACACTTTAAAAATTTTTCCAAAAAATTATTATTTGTTGAAATTGAATCTTAAAATATAAGGTGCATCAACAAAATAAAATTAAAGTTAAAAAGGGAAATTAACAAATAAAACTTTGGGATATCCAGCTCAGGTTGTTTGTTTTTTTTAAAATAAAATGTGAACAGAAAACTTTAGTCAATTAAAAACTGATGCAATCATGTAAGTTTTGTAGTGCTTCTCCAGCACCACATCCCGTCAAGATGGTTTCTTTAATGAAATTTTCTTGTAAGGCATTTAACTGCAGGATTTTGCTCAGGAAAAATGTAAGGGTTTTCAGATAGCAATGGGATGGCAGTTTTAAGTTGTAATTTTTCTAGGTAGCATTATAAGTATATTATTTAAAAAATTCACCAATGGTCTCTATTGCATGTATAACTTCCCATTCTAAAAAATATTTCTTAACATACAAAATTTAAAAAAAACATTTTTTCACAACTTTAAATGACTTTTTTACTTAAAATTTTATCCAAAGTATTCATTAGATCTTTTTCAATTCAGCATGACTTCTTTTTTTATAAAAAAGAATATGAATATCGATCCTTTCCAACATTAATTTTTCGATGGTTGTAGAGCGTATGGGTGAATGAGTCTCGAAATAACAAATTCTTTTGGTTTCAGCCTTAGTTAGTTTACATAAGAAAGGCTTTTTTTTCTCATCAGTACTCATCTCCGAAGAAATGCTGGCTGTTTCTGTCTGATGTCACCGGCCAGTAGCATATTTATCCCATACATAAGACATGTGCTTTGAAGGGTGTTTTGAAGGGTTATAAATGTGCTTCTATTTTTCAAAAAAAAATTAGCTGTATTGCACTGTTTGGAATTATTAAATGATTTAAGTTGAAAGGAACTTTTAACACAGAGTGAGTTGTCTTTCCTCAGTCATAAAAAGTAGCATCTAAATAAATGAATATATAAGTTTTGAAAAAAAAATCTGAATAAATACATTTTAACCTCAATCAATTTTATCATTATTATTATTTGTTTTTTGTTTTGAATTTTTTAAATGGATATATAACAATGCTCACGTTAAATGTTTGAAATTAGGTAATGTTTAATACAGTTGCTGCAATTTTAACCTGTAGTGTACTTTTCATACTCATTATAAATCAATATTTGTTTTTAATGCCCCATTCTGAAAATCTACGAAGTTTACACATGTTTACATCAATATTTTTCTTTAAAAAAAGTATTTTATAACAACTACCAAATATTTTCTTGAGCACCAAACGTTTTCTTAAAATTTTTATGACAATTCTTTGTATATTAAAATCGATCACATTACAGATTTTAAATTTAATTTTTTGTTCCTTAGTTAAAATAAAGTGGATGGTTTATAATTATAACAACAGAACTACACAAAAATACACTTTGCACGTAAATAGTAATGACATTTTTGTTACTCATTGTTCGTCTAATACCGGATAAAACCTTCTAGTATTCATTTAAGTAAAAAAGATAACATTATTAATTAGTCTTAGTTGTATTCCCAGCAGATTGAATTGTACTTGCATGTAAGAGATTATAATTACATTTGTTGCAATGTGTGCTTGTAAAAGCCACATTGAAAAAAATTCATTGATTTATAATGCAACAGTTATATTTGTATAAGTTTATCCACTATAAATTAAACAGAAGACAATAGTAGGTTTCTATTAAAAAAATTATCCGCAAGAAAATTGTAATACCGTATCGAAAACATGATATTTCCATTACTGTAATTGAATAATATGTAACTACTGGTTCTGTTTTTTAAGTCTGTAAAATATGTTTTATAAAATTATATAAATATATTTCAAATTGTTATACTTACTACTACGAAAGCCTTATCCCTTCTTTTTTTAATTTGAAAGTAAACGTATTTCAAATGCAAATCTTGGGAAAAGTCAACCTCAGCTTTGAAAACAACTGTGTCAACATCACTAACAAGTCCATGTGAGCAATTCGTTTCACTATCTTCTTGATTGTATTCAAATAGTGTTATCTTCTGTCCATATATGCACACTAAAAGTAAATAAAAGTATATTAAATAGAAATAATAATTGCAACAGGGTTAAAAACAATTTTTTGAAAACAAAATCTGTTCCTGCAAAATTTAAAAAAGCACACAAAAAGACGTTGATTTGTTCAAGGGTGGTGATGTTTAAATATTTTTAGAAAGTTAAGTGTAATCAACTTCGTTAAGAAAAAAAAAACATGGTAATGTTAAATTCATTTGACTTTTCCAATTCATTAAAACAGGACAGAATTGATTTTTTTAAATTGCTTTGTGTATGTATATAACAGTGTCTCAATTTAAGAAAAAATAATATATTAAATAAAATAATAATCAATGTCACAGATTCGCATACTTTAATATGTTTTCTTTCATTTATAGAATCATGTTTGAAAATTATTATGTTTAACCCTTAAAAGACTGCAGATTTTTTCGTTTTTTTTTAATGACCTTGAATACATCAATGTGTCTAATAGCTGTAATTTTTTTAGCTATCTGCAAGTATTATATATCATTTGAAAAGTAATTGGATGCTCCTTAATTGATATTTGGTGTTTGTTCAAAATATCCTTGCTAAATGTGATTTTTTTTTATTTTTGGGGAAAAATTTTTGTTTTAAAGTCTATAACAATGAACAACATAACATCACAGTTTTAAAAAGAATGGAAAAAAAGTGTTTCCAATTATATCAATAAAATTGATATTTTATTAGAATGTATTCAAAACTACATAAAATATTCAAATTTCAAATAAATAGACTCATAAAAAAAATAATGATCACTATTTGTAGACAACATATTATTCAAGGAGATTTTGCCCGAAAAAGTCAAAATTATTTTTAAAAAATAATCATAATTTTTTTTTTCAAAAGAAAACATATACTGCATCAAATTATCTTTTAGAAAATGATGAAACGTTAAGAAAAATAAGCATATTTTAATAAATACATTTTTGTGAATCCCCAAGGTTTTGCTCAAATGATTTAATCCTTCACCAAGACCATGCACCTAAAATTCTTGAAAACAATTTCTTTATTTATTAAATCATACAAATGTGCAAAAAACAAACCCTGTGACACATACTCTGACCCTTTAACCCTTGTTTTGGTAACACACAATTACGGTTGCTGTTAATGTCAGGTTGCGGCGTGTGGCTAAAAAATTTCAGGCTTTACTGAATTTACAGGAACGGATTCATCATGAAAGATGTCCTATGTTCCCTAAATTGTTGATGTTGATCGATTGCTACATTTCTTGATGCTGATACAGTTTTTTGTATTTTTCATTGAGATACATTAGAGTCTCCGAATTTTGCACAGCATGTCTCCTTTATTTTCACATCAGAAACTTTTAGGAAACTCAAAATAGCCTTGAATATGTCCTTAGTTATAATGACCTTGCTCATAGTCCATCATATAAATATTTTCTGAACCTCTATTGTAGAATTAAGTGATTGAATTAGTCCTGCATTCATAATAAATCCACTTAGTAGATAAAACTCCTCTTCAATGATGTTATAACTGTACCAATTTTTGAAAACAGAAAATTTCTTTGGTCGATAGTCCTGCACACACTGCTTACATATATACAACCAAACATTAGTAAAATAGAGTATGAAAAATTATATTTGCGTTTGAAATCTCCCTACATTCTTTCTTGTTTTAACAACAGGAAGCAGTATGCTTTGATACCTCAGGTCTAAATTCAGAAATCCGCAGAGTCCCACAAGTCATTGACAACAATATAACATAAACCTTTGACATCTGCTCTTCATAGATTAGAAGCTGTCAAAATATAACATAAAAATAATTATAAGTTTAGCTAAAATAAAAAAATAAAAAAAACTACAAAATAAATAAAAAATATTTCAAAATATAAAAAAATCTGCTTGAACAACTTTTTCTTCAACTTTTCATTGGAAAGGGAACACATCTGATTCTTTACAATGTAATAGCCTTGGTCTTCTTGTAGGGCTACGGCATTGCCATGGGACCCCCCCCCCACCCCCCCTGGATTGATTGGATAAAAAATTGTATACAAAAATAGACACAAAATGTATTAAAGTAAAGAGAAACTAAAGAGAAAGTAACTAAGCCGATGTCCTGTCCATTCGTTCGCCATACAAATACGCTACAGTAAATTAAAACTAAATTAAAACATAACTAAAAAATTTTTTGCCTCCCCTTGGAAAGTTAATCGATTCCCCCCCCCCCCCCCCCCCCCC
>CAXITT010000082.1:162623-177442 GCA_964033795.1 Lymnaea stagnalis
AAATTTATGTTTGTAGGTCAATTCTAAAGAAAGTTATGATTTTTTTCGTGAATTATTTTGGGATAACTCTGTTAATTGAGACATATAGGAAAATATAAAAGTGACTAAAATAAAAATTGGGCAGAGATTTGGGAGAGATGTTAAAAAGAGCAGTAAATTGAAGTTATTTAATGACTTAATGAAGATAATCATAACAAACCATAGATATCAGTGATCGTCATAAAATTATCCAAACAGACGTCATAAAATAAATTCTATGGTACGCAAGATGAGCTCAGTAATATTCAAAATGGCCGTAAAATTTCCATATGTGATATTTGAATATGAACACAACATGAACAGTATTCTTCAAAATATAGGTCATGCATATCAAATTGTTCGTATTGAAAAGGGGAAAAATAATAAGTAGCATATGGAAAGGTGAACCAATGTGTCCATTAAAAAAATTAATTTTTTCTATATTGCGATGGCAAATAAAATTTTTGATATTAAATGTACAATATGTAGATTATCGTAGGAATTTTTCTTGCATAGGGGGTATCTTTCAATTCTTTTTGCTAAGCATAGCATCAGTTTTTTATAGAGTCCCTACAATTAAAAAAGAATTGTGCGGCTTCAACTAAGGCCTACAAATTGCAAATATGATTAACATTATGATGACATTTGATCATTGATAGGCCTTAAAAAAGATAAAACAAAGTATTTGTGTGTGTGTGAAGCATTTCAAAGTATCAATTCATCTAAATACTAAAGAAATCTTAATTTTAAATCTGTTATGAAGATAAAATATACTTTTCTTATTATTTCCAAGCTACAAATGTGTCAGGGCCAAACTCCCTAATAATAGGACTATTATGTGGGAGTGGACTTTTCACATCTGAACGTTATTTTAATCAAAATATAATTCTAATCAATATTGCTCTATGGAAGAAGTATTTTCCATTTCAAGCTTATAAATGAAATCAGATTCCATGGCAATGCGTTAGTGTGTAGCATGCGTAGTAATAGTGAACCGGTCTTGTGGCAAAATATGGGTAAAATGAGTAAATGGCAATAGGGCGAAAAATGAAATACATCAAAAGGACAAGTTGCTACCAGTTTTCTTCAAGAACTTGTAGTATAAACAATTATTCTTTATTGCCAAATAGAAATTTAACATATCAAAATAGTAAATCTTTAATTTCGCCTTTTCATTTTAATATTATTTTTAAAAATATTTTAGGGGTTGTTTTTTTTTCAATCGCAAAAAATGACCGATTTTTCAATCACTCATCTTTTGAGAGTTAAGAGATTATTTTTATACTTTTAAAAACAAAATGTTGTTGCGAATAAGATTTAAAAATAGTTTACTATTTTAAAGAGTTTTATTGAGCCTCTTAAAAATACTTTTAAAAAAATTTAAAATTCTTACTGAAGAGTAAAAATGTTGTCAAGATTCTTGTGAAAATCATTATGATTGACAGGGATCCTTGACTTTAAATCACATTGCATTACATTATAGTCTAATTTAGTGTCTCTGTTTACACATCTGAAAGAAAACAAAAATAAAATTGCATTTATTTTAATTTTTTAAAAAATAATTTGGTTATTTTGTTACAAACATAGTTATGTTATTTTAAAAAATCGTAATTAAAAATTAAGCAATAGACATTTATAGCATAGCATGTTTTTGTTACTTTTTTTATTCAGTTGTCAAAATAAGAGAGATTTTTTAAAAAGTTTTTAAATTATTTTTTTTTAATGTTAGTATATCGCCTTTTTTTTTTCTAAATTTACGAAATGAGATGTTGTCTTAAAAATAAGAAACGTTTAATTTTTAAAATTGAATATTTATATACCGGTATACAGGGCGAGAGAGATATGTAATTCCTATATATATACACATATTTACATATTGATGCATAGACGTCAGAATGATCAATAAATGTAGCGTTGGCCCTTAATATAAAGAAGAAGATTATGTATCACTGAGTACTTGTAAAACGAAAATAAAAATCAACAATAAGCAACATTTTAATTAAAGTACACCACCCTTTTCATCTTCAAAAAATAGTAGTTTACACCCTCTGCTAGAAATATTGGTTATATTCTTTCTAACAACATGTCGCTCGATAAATATATCTCTCACATTTGTCGTTCGGCAAGCACCGCTATCCCTCAGATAAGCTACATCCGCCACTCACTACCTCACAGTTAGCGCTACAAAAACGCTGGTTTGTGCTCTTTTTCCCTCCTATACCTATACAGGCACGCATTGACTACAAGTTGTCTGTTCTCTGTCATAACTTTTTCTCGGATTCCTGCCCTTCCTATCTAAACCAGCTTCTTTCTCTCAATTAANAACCGAACTTCTTTCTGTCTATTCACCCATTCGACAGCTTTGCTCCTCCGCAAACACGCGTTTTCTGTCCGTTCCCAAGACACACACTAAAGCATATGGTGAACAATATTTCTCTTTCTGCACCCCCAAACAATGGAATTCTTTGCCACTACACATCTGCAATATACCAACCACCCAGGCCTCTAAAACTGCACTCAAAACACATCTCTTTAAACTATACTTCCGTGACTGATTCCCCTCCTCTGACCGATACACGATCTTGCTGGCTGCCTTCCATGGTTTTCCTTGTAAAAGTTCTGGTATAAGGTGGGTGAATATACATTTGTTTTTTTTTTTGTATTTTTGGTTACATGCTGTTCTTTATTTCATAAATGTATTTTATTTTAATGTCATGACTATGTCTCTTTTGATAATATTTTTATGTACAGCGCAGTGAGACTAGCCCTAGGCTGGGGTACCGCACTATATAAGACCACTAATTATTATTCTTATTATTAATTATATAAGATAATTTTGAAAATAGTACAAAAACAATTCTAAGCTATCTAATCATTTGAATACTTATCTAAACTTGTCATTTAACATTTAAATCCAACATTTTTTCATGTAAAAAACACAATACTGTCTTTATTATTTTTTGCATAAAAAACATTGTTTATTCATATTGATTGATTGATTTAAACATATATTTGTATAATAATATATAGGNTATATATATATATATATAATATTAAACAATGATTATCTTAAAAGACTGCTAGTAAAAACGTATTTCTTTTTTTTTTTCTCTTTTTAAAATGGAAAACATTTGTGCTTTTTTCTTCCTCATTCTTAGGTCTTTTCTTTTCTTTATTCCAATACGTTTTTTTACATTATTAGCATAAATTGGAGGGATAAGTGAATTTTTAAAGAAGAAAATGACTATTGAAATCAAATTTACTAAATTTGCACTATCTTATTATAATATGAACAAATAAATAAATAAATAACTGTATAAATATATCATAATAAGATGCCACAGTATCATTTTTTTTTTCAAAAGACTAATGGTTTAAGTAAAAGTTATATCATTTTATTATATATTATTTTACTTAAAAACACAAAAATGAACACTCGGAGGCGGACATAAATTGTTTCCAGTCGGTAATTGAGGATCTGGTGTTGAGTGTAAATTTTTATTATAAAATTACAGGAAAATAATTGAAAGCAGTTATAAATTTATAGCAGCTAAAATAGTGGGGGAAAAAATGGTTCCTGCAGTGGCGTATTTAAATGATTTGCCTCAACGATGATACATATTATTGAATTTGTTGCTGTTCCCATGGATTTTTCACGTAGACATAATGTAAGGAAAAGAATAACAGACGTGTGTCTCATCCCAAGTAATAGCATTTAAACAAGCCAAAAGAGAAGGAAAAGCCCTGAGAGCCACCAGAAGAGGATTTTATGACACCACAAAAGCAAAAGAAGATGATATATATATTCCCCGAGAGGAAAAAAATAGGTAATAGAGTGGAAATACATTTTGTTTCTTAATTTTCCTTGATAATTAATGTTTTTAAATTTAATCATTCTTAAAAACAAATTTTGTTAATTATTTCTGGTCTTGGCTACGGATTTTTTATACCAAAATAAATAAAGGACTGCATTTTTTTAAAAAATGCAACAAGTCATACGTAATTTTTTTCGTAGCTTTCAATATTATTTATTAATTTCATTAATTGGCCTAAGGTAAAATTTAATTTTAAAACACAAATGTTATCAAAATAACAAAACAAAATTGTTATTAAAATACATCAGTTTTACAGCAGGCTCTCAAATTTCCAAAGATAAAAGCGACCAAAAACTTAAGGCTTAAAATAATTTCATGATTGAGTTAGGAGATTTAAGCTAAAGAAATGAATTTGTGGTGTGGTAAATCTAAAAAAAAAAATAATCTTGGCAATGCCCATGCACTTCCATCTAAAATTTCCCCTTGCATATGCTTCCACAAAAAAAACAAAAAAAACCATTGTAAACATATTGTAGCTATGTTAATATACAATACACGTCTATAATTGTTCAAAAATTATATTGCATTAGTCTTAATTAATACGCTCTAAAGGGGAATTTACAATAAACACTATTAAGTACAATGGAATGATGTTATTGATAAAAATACCTTTAAATAAACAAATAAAGAACAATTTAGTTTGGCACACTGGAAGTCACTTAGTAAATTGTTTTGTCGCGTGATGAGATTAAATACGAGTAAGACTTCCGGTAGGCTGTATACCACACACTAGTGCTTGATTTGACAACAGTAGCCCGTTACACACTACAACTAGTAATTCAAGATGCCTAGGCAATAATCGGCTTTTGGCTGTTCAAACAGTAAAGTTAAGGACAGCGGTATAAGTCTGCATAAATTTCCGCTTAAGGATAAAGAAAATTTAAGACAATTGCTTGACAAAGTGGATCTTCGTTAATTATTCACATGAAATCTTGTTCCAACCGTTTATTAAAATATGCCTTCTCCGCACAAGTATTTATTAAACATGTAAATGCCGACATTTCGTCCAACTAAAATTAACAATAAAATAAACAATAAAATAAAGGGGAATGACTGCTGCACAAATAGTAAAGAAACATGCAAATGACGTCATTGGCACGGAGTTCACGGAGCTCAACAACAGCCTGCCGATGATAGTTCCCATCGAATATCGCTCACAAATTTTTCTTGAAATTGCTTTCTTCCTTTAATCATAACTGATGTATATTTTTTGTCACATGTATATATTTCATTTAAAAAACACGTGCATTCCAGAATACTTTGAAAGGTAAAATTTTTAAGTAACATGACATTGGGGAAGCACTGATGAAGTATCTTTTGTTGTGTGTAGCAGCCTAGTGATGGCTTACTCTCCTCATGTGACCAAACAAGGAAGTGACTAAGCGACTCCATTCAATGTTTAATGTCCCTTTTCTGTTTACAGTATGTCGCAAGTTGTATATAATTATTATTCCATACAAACAATAAACGACAAAACTTACATTTAAACCCCATGATAATTCAAAATATGCTTTTAATATAAATTAACTACTAACCTAACATTCCATTTTCTTGTCTTTTCACTTATATAGACATTATATCATTACGGGAAATACCGTTATTATTTAGATATTTTATTTAAAAAGTATGTTATTATGATAATGCAATTTAAACAAAAATTGACATACCTTACAAAAATGAATACTTTGCAGGATTAATACGTTAAAATAAGTAGTATTTAAAAAATTAAAAACAATCGCAATGAAAACATCTAATCTTGCTTCACTTATAAAATTCTCTAACTAAGTACGGGATTCTCCAAATTGAGTCCAAATTGACTCAGAATATAACTATTTAATTTTTTTTTAAATTTAATTTCAAAATTTTTTTTATTTGAAACACTTAATATATATATGTATAGACCTTTTTACCGCTGGGTGTGAGTCAGACACTTTTTCAGTGCGCAAAACTTATTTCAAGCTCCAAGTTTTTTTTATGAGCGCTGGGGTGGGTTATTTTTCAATTAAAATACAAGTTGTGTTTTAAATCAATGTAACTGCTTATAAAGATTAACACCCAAAAATATACATGATATATTAAAATTTCTTATATTTGTTTCTTAAGGATAAGAATTTGTTTTCATCATAATTATTATGTCCCTTAGTCTTTGGAAATTTCGGGTGCCACAGATAACATGAAAACTATTCTTCTCCATCCCTCTCTGTTTTCTACACTTCGCACAGCATTGCCTAGCTTTAGTGACGTCCACTCTTTGATGGTATCTTCCCTCTCTTTTCTATATATGCGGAGGTTCAGATCTGCTCAGTAGTGCCAAGTCCTTGCCTGAAGCCCCCATGTTCTTCATCAATGATTGTGTCGGCGTATGGTTTTAGTCAGTTCAATATGACCTTCAGCATGGCCTTGCTTGGATAGCTTATTGGGCTAATGGTGCGATAGCTTTTTTCTAGCTGCAGGTTACCATTCTTGGGAATGGTGAGGATGAGCAATTGGGTCCTTGATTTGGGCCATTCCTCTTTTAGCCATATTTTGTTACAAATATTGAATAGTACATTAATCATTGTTCTTCTATTTGATAAGAAAGTTGCTGTTTTTTAAGCAAACAAAAAAGGCACAGACTAAAAGTGCTAACCTAAATCATGGGACACTGGGCACTGGCCTATGGCCTCACACTCCTAGGGGGGCTCGCATTTCTAGGAGACTCAATCTTTTAAAAACATCATGTTTGAAATAGTGTTAAGAAATATTGAAATATTTTGTTGATTGATAATAATTTTATTTCAAAATTAGTGGGCAACACGTTTCCTTATTTTAACACAAGATATTATCGACAAATTTCTAAAATTAGTATCATAAATACGAATCAGATGTTGAGTACTTCTAGATAATAATTAGATAATAATTATAATAAAACTTTAGCCTCACTAAATGTACCTTTACCAACAAAGCGTGTTTTACATGCCTAAGTCGTAATGTGACGTATTCGGCGGTGTGGCATAGATGTCACTCTAGTTATATAGGCGAAACTGGAAGAAGATTAGCGATAGGTTCACAGAACATCTTCGGGATATTTAGCTAGTCTTTTGACATTTCATCACAGAGCAACAAGAAGGTGCATGAGATGTATCTATCAAGGCATTAATTTATTGCATCAATACACCAGAGAGAGTTAAAATGGAAAACAAATATATTCAGCTTTTCGGCACGACATTTCCGTATGGTATTAACTAAAAACAAATGTCCTACTAATGTTTCTCAAATTCCACGTATTTCTTCATTTGTCTAATTCCTTATTTTTTATGTATCCCTACATATCTTTGTCCGTTAAGATTATCTGCGTAATATATAAGCATCTATATTTACATTATTTCACTTCCTATAATCATACTTCAGGCAACAAAAGGGAGGTCTCAAAAGTTTTATACTGTGCTTTGTTTCTTGCCGTACATCTATTTGTCTTGTGGGCTGAAGAAGACTCTAAGCAGAATTTTACGAAACCATTTTACCTACGGTTTGATGGCTACGTTTTGTCTAGGGGTTAATTAATATTAACTTAGAGTTATTAGAATACAGTATCTTTATTAACATAACTAAATTGTCAACTGCCATTACTCGATCACAACAAGAATTCGTTATTTCCCCTCCCCAAAAATACGTCACAAAGCGATAAAAATACGGATAAAGATATACAAAGGGAAGTAAGCCTTTTGGCTTATAATCAGGAGTGCTTGAACGATATTTTTTAATCGAATTATAAGCTTTTAACAACGTTGGTATTTTTATACGAATCATTAAATATATCGAAAGTAGCGATATGTCATAGATTCCACTCATTGTAATCATTTAAAAATTAAAACACACCAAATATTTTAAAAAGATCATTTAGAAGAAAACTATGTCAAATATGAGACTGGTGACTGATAACAAAATTGTGTAATAAGTCTTAAACTAAATTCTCTCTATTGTTTAGCCTACATTTTTTTTTTGTCTTTACGGCAATCCTAATGATAACTTAAATTCCAATAATGGTAATTAAAGAAATACACGTTTACGGTTTGAGTCTTATGCTAAAAGTATCATCAAAGTAAGGGGAAACGTTTTCGAAAGGCCCACTCAGTTCACATTTCATCAATTATTTGTTTTTATGGTGGACCAACGGACTGGACCGTCCCAATAGCAAGCCAGGTTAAACAGCGCGCATGCGAAGGGTCAGTGTTGAGAGAGAGTGTGTTTATGAACCGTGTTCCGGACGGTAGCTGAAGGACAACGACTGATTGAGAACTTGTATTTATGTATATATATGTTTATGTTACTTGTTTGAAATAAAAACATTGAAAACATTACAAATAGTGGCCAATATAACCAGTATGGTATCGACCAGTATCAACCAGACAGTATGATGGTCAGCATTAACAATACAAAACTCAGTACAACTAGGTACAACCGAGTGATAGACTGATACACACGAGTGACCTCACTGGACGGAGGAGGTAAACACACAATGGCCGAGTCAAATCTGACCCAAAGTGACATCATACAAAAGCGTATTTAGCAGAACGTGCTACTGCTGAAACTAGCAACAGGTCATACGGCTACTAATATGAAGTTTACAATTTCAATCGTAACGAAGAAACGTTCACAGACTACTACGCTAGACATGTCACTTTCGTCTTGGCAAATAATGTGCCAAAGGAAAGGCAGGCACATTTTTTTTTAACAAGCCAAACACCAGAGCTGAATAAAATTTTGTCAACCCTCGTAAAACAAAAAGAACCATCACAAAATTTAAATGATTTGAACATGTAAGAAATATATAGGGTAATGATGGATCAGTTCGATCTAACCAAATTTTTTATCAATGAAAGATTCAAATTTTGGTCTAATTCAAGTAGAAAACCAGGGGAAACAATCAAAGAATTGGCGTCTACGATAAGACAGGATGCAGCCACTTGTGAGTTTAGTACTCTCAAAAATCCTCAAGATGAAGCTTTACGAACAAGATTCCTGTGCTCTGTAAAGAGCGAGGCTGTATTTAAAATTTTGTGTCAGATGAAGGACAAGGAACTGTCATTAGAAAAAGCAGTAGAAATCGCTGTTGAAACAGAGGAGGCTGCAAAATGTGCCAAAGAAACAGTACATGAAGAAACACCTATCAATAAAATTCAGACAAAAAGAAATAAGCAACATCAGAGAGCAGAGAAATTGTCTCCATCTGAAAGACATGATTTTCCGAGTGGAACTTGTGGCAAGTGTGGAGTAAGAGGCCATAACGGAAATGTCTGCAAGTATAATGACATGATCTGCCGCTTTTGCCACAAGAGAGGACATCTAGAAAGAGTTGTATTTAATAAGAAAGAGAATGCTCCAAAAAAGAAAACCGATTCATCTAAAAAGAATAAGAAACCAAAATCAAATAAAAACTATCCCACCCATTATTCAAGAACTCATTTTAGGAGGAAAGAGGTTTGCATTTGAAATTGACACTGGAGCCGGAGAAAATTTTATGTCTGAATCTGTTTGGCGAAAGCTGGGACAACCCAACTTGAGTCCAGTGTCTGTTAAGTACGATTCAGCATGTCGTGCCCTACTTAATTTTTTGGGAAGTGTGCAGATACATGCTGAGGCAACAGAAGTAACGGCAAATCTGACATTTGTAGTAGTGAAAAACCACAACTTAAATTTGTTGGGAAGAACTGCAATAAAAAACCTCAAGATTTCAATAGACACACTGTTTCAAACAAAGATAAATAACGTTAGTAATCAAAACTCATTGATTAAAGCTCGTGAACAAATCCGTAAGTCAAATGAAGATTTCAATGCGGATGCTCTTAGTCGTCTACGCTAAGGGCCTGATGACATTTTTGATGGTGAAGAAAGTGAAACAGACATGGATTCTGTTTGTATGATCAAACAAATTAGTTTACAGATCAGACCAACAGGCCCAGGAGTCCTTGTTAAAGAGTCACTTAAAGATTCTACTGTGTCTTCAGTTATGAGATATTGTCAAGAGGGCTGGCCGTTCTCTGCAAACAGAGCGCACTTGAAAATGGAGGTAGATAATATAAATGCTTTTAAAAATATTCAAGACTCACTCTTCGTGAAGTCAAATTGTCTATTTTATGGTTCAAGAATTGTTCTACCAAAAAACCTACAAGCTCAGGTTCTCCAAATCCTGCATTCAGGACATTTTGGAATCGAGTGGATAAAACAGTTAGCAAGATCATCTGTATAT
Source organism: Lymnaea stagnalis (assembly GCA_964033795.1). Classification (NCBI taxonomy): domain Eukaryota; kingdom Metazoa; phylum Mollusca; class Gastropoda; family Lymnaeidae; genus Lymnaea; species Lymnaea stagnalis. The sequence continues at coordinate 172,746 of CAXITT010000082.1, forward strand.
TGGCCCGACTTGATGCTCAAATCATGGAGATAGGTCGAACATGCCCGGCATGTGCAGTACACGCCAGAGACCCAAACAAAGCAAGTATCCACCCATGGATTTTGCTAGAAAAATCATGGAGTCGATTGGATATCGACCATGCCATTAACTTTAAGGGATCATATTGGCTGGTGGTGATAGATGCTTATTCAAAGTACCCGTGTATCAACAGGACATCATCTACATCGATCAAAGCCACCTTTGATCTTCTGAAGGAAGATTTTGCTCATTTCGGCTACCCACACACCATAGTCAGTGACAATGCTACTAGCTTCATCTCAGAAGAGTTTCAACATTGGTGTAAAGAGAGGGGAATTGTACACTTCGCAGGCGCTCCTTATTATCCCGTTACAAATGGAGCTGCTGAACGACTGATTCAAAGTTTCAAGCGTTCACTAAAGAAATCCTCAATACCTTTAAAAGAATCTCTGCAAGACTTTCTGCTTCAGTATCGTAGAACACCATTGGCCAGTGGATTATCACCTAGCCAACTGCTAAACAATCGGCACTTAAGAACACTTATTGATATTCTAGTTCCCTCCCCTGCTCATCGAGCATAGGGACAACATCTTAAAGAAATAGCCGTCTGCAATGGGACAAACAGAAGTCCTAGTAGATCATTTAACCAGGGAGATCCATGTTACCTCAGAGTATATGGAACATCAACAGACCCCAAACCACAATGGGCTCCCGGTACAATCATCCAAGTTATAGGTCCATGTCTTTTCAAGGTGAAGATTTATCCGAATGGTCCCATTTGGAAGAGACATTTAGACAAACTTCACCCAGGTACGAAGCATAAGAAGACTCAGAACCAGGTTTGGATATATTGATGAGACGAATGAATACTGCTTGAGTTTTCTACTGTGTTCTTTTCTTTGTTGTATTTTCATTTCTATTGTTGGCTGATGAAGGCTTTATGCCGAAACGTCCTTGTTTTTTGTCCTGTTACCTTATTTCAAGCTTCCACATACCTCGTTTCACTATTTCATTCTTTTGGATATATTGACAGGAAGTCTTTATCCAACAGATCTGGCAGCCCTGAGTCATCAACCGTCTACACATCCAGCAACTCAAAGTCCACCTATTAAAAGAAGATTAACTCTTGACATACAAGACCTTCAAACTATGTCATACCCAGACGATGTCAAAGACAACGTCGAGCACCATTGGTACTGGACTTGTAATTGTTCGGGAAGGTGTTATGGTGGACTAGCGGACTGGACCGTCCCGATACCCAGCCAGGTGAAACAGTGCGCATGCGCAGAGACACTGTTTAGAGAGAGTGTGTTTATGAACCGTGTTTCGGACGCAAGCAGAAAGTCACCTGATTGAGATTGTATTTATGTATATATATATGTTTATGTTACTTGTTTGAAATAAAAACATTGTAAACATAATATATCGAAAGTATTTGTGTTTTCTTTAAATGTGTTAATTTTTTCTTTATAATATGTTTAAAAATGTAGACTATGTTGAATATTAAATTTACACAAGTATTTGTGTTGTCAATATCAGAATAATAAACAGTCTGTCCTATCTAGTTGCCAGGGACGTCACTTTAACAGGTAAGAGTGAGGTATATGCATCCCTCCTTTCTGAAATTGAAAGTGTTATTTAAAATGTTATGTTCTGTGACGCCTCCAGTAATAAACAAGCTGATCAAGTTTTGTTATTTGTCGTCGTCCCCCCCTCCCCCACACACAGAAAAAAAAAACCTGACATGATGCCCCGGCTAACTACACGGATTTTTTTTTTTACAATTAACATTTTTTTTTTGGTCACAATTAGAATCTATCAGAAATCTTACAAAAATAATATTCCTTTAAACTACCAGTAACAAACAAGCTGATCAAGTTTTGTTATTTGTCGTCGTCCCCCCCTCCCCCACACACAGAAAAAAAAAACCTGACATGATGCCCCGGCTAACTACACGGATTTTTTTTTTACAATTAACATTTTTTTTTTGGTCACAATTAGAATCTATCAGAAATCTTACAAAAATAATATTCCTTTAAACTAGCATTTCACTTATTGTACCAATTTTATTTTCTTTTGGTACTTGTTTTAGGAAAAAATTACTTACTCCTAATTTGTCAATTTAAAATAAATTCTGTGCATTTGGAAATAAAATGCTTTAAGGTTTATCTAAGTGGTAATTTGTAATTTTTCTGAAAACCTATAGTAGTATGAAATTCCAAAAAATTACTTCATTCCACTGAATATTGGAAAATGTATACTTTGTTTTGTGAACAAAACATGTGTTCTTTACATAATAATGTCGTTCATCTAAGATTTATAAGAATGGCTAATTTTTGATAGCACTTAACAGAACACTTTTTTGTTTTTTTTTCTATTTGACTCTAGTAAAACTTAGAAATATTCAGCACAGGTTACATATATACATATGTTGATTATTACAAAGCTTTTTCTTTTTTTATTAACTATGTAGTTAAGACCAAAAAAGTTTTAAATAAAAAATGAAAGCCATAATACTATTTAGTAAAATTAAACTATTTGCATAAGACAAACAGATCATGCAGAGCAGTCGATCGAATTTTAGGGGCAATTTTTGCACCTTTATGGTTTTGTCTTCCCCCCTCCCAAACTTGCATTGAAGATGACAAGTAAGAAAATATCGACATCACATCTTTAAGCCCCCACAATTTCCGAGGTGCACTACATTTGTAGGGTTGCTGGGCTCACACAATGTTTCTAACTTTAAGTGACAACTACATTTTTAAAAAAATGTAAACTAGCATCTCTTCAGTTGCTCTGCAAGTGCAAAATGCTGCAAAACAAAATTACATTAATTGCTAAATTGCATTCTTGTATTTTGAATTCGTCAAAAAATCTATGGGGTATATAAAGATTTAATAGGCAATATGAAGTTAGGAATAATGCAAACTTTCAAGGTCACCATAACTGGAAGGAATTTAGTCCATGTCGAACTATTGTTCCGTTAAAGATGTCTTTCATCATTATTATGGCTAACTTTGGCGCTTCCCACGTAAAAGTTTAAAATTAAACCTCAAAACTGTATGAAAAACCAAGAATGCAGTAGGCGCCAACATGCACCCCTGCATTTTTAATTTGCGCGACTGTCTTCAATACCGTCACTTTCTGCATCCCTTGCCTCATGCTTATCATTGTTACAGTATGGGTTTGAAAATAATCTTATGCCAAAGATTACCATAGGGCTCGCCAAAACCAAAGTAACTTCAGTTATGTATGATGTTAGCACCATAATGCTTCCCCAGACCCTAACAATTTCCTTTTTAATAGGAACATTGAGTTCAGCTATACTCTCAAAATGCGCGGTTTGATTGTGAAATAATAAAAAAAAATATTGGGATAAGGCTTCCCCAGAACCATCCACCGCTCAATATTCATCTTACTTGCCTTTTACCCCGTCTGGGGGATAGGGCGTCTACAGAATTGCCCATTCATCTCTGCCATGTGCGATGCTTTTCAGTTGCTTCCAAATGTATTCCATACTTTATGTGTCTGCCTCTCGCTCACGTCTCCGTAAATTTTTGGGGCTTAATCTCTTTTTTTGTCCCTATGAATTTCATGTTAGTTATTGTCTGGTGGTGTTATACTGGGGTTTGATTAGGGTTTGTCTATCCAGATCCACATCCATTTTATCCTTATAATGTTTTCAGCAATAAACTCCTGGTATGTTCCATCCAGTAAGTATTTGTTGGTGATGGTGTTTAGAGATTTGTTCATCAGGTTTTTTAGGGCAAGGGTTTAGAGCCTGCTCGCTGTTCTGCAAGTTTTTGCTCCATATAGCAGGACTGTTTTGACACCTGTGTTAAACATTCTGACTTTGCCTTGAAAAATCAGCTCTTTTTACTCCCATATTTCTTAATAGCACAAATTCTGACCTACCCTTTACAATTCTAGCCCTTACTTTCGCATTGGATCCACCATTTTTGTCCATGGAGCTACCTAAATATGTGAAGGACTCTACTTCTTCCAGCCCATTTCCTAACAGAGATATACACTCTTGTTAGCCTCTCACGTTGTTTCTAAGGTTAAGTTACTACCACATTTATTTTAAAACTAGCTTAGTTTCTTTTGCTTTCAAAGTGTAGAATGCTAAGTTTACCAATTATGAACTTAGTCATGCTTTTTTTATATTTATAAAAACTAAAGAAATGTTCATCGACACCCTCAGATTATACACTTCAAACCGATGAAAATGTTCGATAACTTTGGTGACGAGAGATAAACTACCTAGAAGCGTAGCTACTTTTAGTGCTGTCATAGGGGTCAAATAGTTTTGCCACTCTCCCTTTCACGATACAAACTCTAATGTTGTCCGAAAATGTCACACGTCTATATAAAAAAAGTGACACCTTGGTGAATAACCTCACCAGCCCCCTTTGTACGCCACTGGAAGGGGCGTAGCTAGAGTATTTGGTGTCAGACGCTTTTATTCATTTTAACCCCCCCCCCCCAAAATCACTGAACCTAACTGGTTATTTTTAACCATCAAACACCAATAAAGTCCATTTTGTGCCCCCACTACTCTGGACCCAGGGAAGCATTCCTCCTCTACCACTCATGAGCTACCCCTTTTGTTACTGCCTACTGACATGTGGCACTGCCCCCTCCCGAAAATCAGAAATGCCCCCCCCCCCCCCCCCCCC
>CAXITT010000082.1:180374-198525 GCA_964033795.1 Lymnaea stagnalis
AGCCAGCCAGCCAGCAAGCCACACAGCCAGCCAGCCAGCCGGCCAGCTATCCAGCCAGCGATTCATCCATCCATCCATCCATCCAGCCAGCCAGCCAGCCATCCATCCATCCATCCATCCAGCCATCCAGCCATCCATCCTGCCAGCCAGCCAGGCAGCAAGCCAGCCATCCATCCATCCATCCAGCCAGCCAGCCAGCCATCCATCCATCCATCCATCCATCCACCCTCCCACCCGCCCGTCTGTCCGTCCGTCCGTCCATCCGTCCATCGTCTATCCGTCTGTCCGTCCATCCGTCCATCCATCCATCCACCCATCCACCCATCCACCCATCCATCAATCCATCCACCCATCCATCCATCCATCCATCCATCCATCTATCTATCTATCTATCTATCCATCTATCTATCTATTATCTTTCTTTCTCCATATAAATTTTAGGACTTAAAACAATTCTTTAGGCAATACATTAATTACTCAAAATTTTAATTTTTCAACTTTTGGTTAAGAGCATCATAGAGAAACAAAAAGGTGAGTTTTGTCTCAGTTGTGAATCATGAATCATTTATGAATTGGTGAATCAGTTACGGCGTTGATTAACTGGTTAAAATTTTCATTTAAATTGGTAAAATGATATGAATACCTTTGAAGTTTGGACTCATTTCTTGACCTACATCATTCTTTATATACTTTGACCGCCCTTATTCCCATAAAGTAGAAAAACAAAAAAGAAATTTTTGGATTAAATTTCTGTTATTTCCCTTTTCAAAAGCACCATCGGCACTATGGCTGCTTAAGCTTTGGTTTTTGCTGGGTTTAGCTTAATTACAGATAAGATAACTGATATTCAGACAAAGGCTACAACTTGCACGCATGTATAGACTCGAGCTCCTGATTGAAATCAATGTTATGTGTATTTGACTGATTTTCGTTTTGTAATTTCTGTATTTGGATATCTGCCATGGACCACTGCTTTGAATCGGCTATATTTTGTGTCCGTCACTGTTGTAGTTTAAGCTTTTCTTTGTGGCAAAGCTCAAGGAAAGTTGCCGCCTACACCGCCGGCCATCTTTATTGCAACCACGATCAACATCCGGGTTCTTCGATGATACTGTCATTGACTCATCCAGTCCCACCAGAGGTAACCGATCTGGACTTTTATATGCACGTGTTTGTCAATTGCCAATGAATGCCAAGTCTACGCATCTGACCGCTGACCTCTTATGTCGACAGAAATAAATTTTGATTGGTCAAGGCCTGCCCCGGTAGCGCACCATTCATGCTGGTACACGAACAAAAAACCACACAATTAAGACTTGTTTCTCATTTATAACCAAGGACTACTTACGCTACTCAAACGCTGCCAACATCCTTCACGTAAAAAAATCTCCACTTTCCAGCAACAGAAAGCTACGCATCGCCTCATTCAACACTCAGTCGCTTGGCTCTTAAGAGTAACGAATCGAAGTCTCCGAATTTATCACTGATAGGAAAGTTTACTCTCTGTTTATCCAGGATGCCCAATCAATTCTTTGTTTAACTCGCGATAGAGGCTAGCTGTTGTCTAAAGCGACACTTAGTCCCATCATGTAGCTTTTGTCACAGACCTCCCATTTGCTCACAAATCTTTTGAAGCAGTTCAATTTACCTTGTCAGAGCCCCAATTATTGCATCTTCCCTAGTAAGAAAAATAAACGGACCAACGCAGTGTTTCATCGAGAATTCCCTGATATGATTGTTCACGGCAACACTTTGGCAGAAATGAATAAAAGGGTAAGGGAATGAGCAGGCTCCTTAATATTGGGTTGACAGGGTGGCTTCACAATGTCTCTCAAATTTTTGTGTTTGACCTTGTAAGCTTTATTCTTTGAACTAGTTGCTGGTTGGTCTAGATCAATTTTTTTTATTTTATACCCCGGTATAGAGATTAGTCATTTTAAAAGAGGATTTAAAACTGTATAGGTGTAAAATGTTTATATTTAAAGATAACAATTACTGATAAAGGGATATCATTTTTTTTTAAATATATATTATTTGTAAGTGTTAAAAAGAAAAATAATTTCTATGAAATACGAGTTAGAAATCATTACGAAATTATTTAATTTTTAAATTTATAAAATGTGACTTTTTTAAATTTCGACTACATACATTTCAAACTGTTTGCTTCAAATAATTGGCATCTACATGCTGCATATTCTTTACCGCGTAAGGCATTTTAAGAAAATGTAAATTACTTTTGACATTTAAGTGTGTTTTAGGTAAACTTTGATAGGCTCTCTTTTTAAAAGTATACCGATATTAAAAACTTGTAAATTCTTTTTTTTTTTTTTGCAGAAAGCTCATCCCACTTTCAGTCGGCAGTCTACGTGTCCATCATTGCCCAATCCATTTCTCTGACTAACAGTTTCGGTACACTTAATTTAATAATTAAAATATTTAAATATATACATATGTTAAAGGCACCATATCTGATATGCGTAAAACTTTTAACATTTATTGATGAAACACCTGGTGCCATTTTCAGACTTCGAACCAGGCGACAATTAATCTTAATGCAGCCCCGATAGCAGTGTGCAAAGTTAGCGAATTTTATTGCTAGCATATACAGAATTAATTTTTAGTTATGCATCTTTACAGGGGGAGATTAACTAAAATAAAAGAGTCAACATTAGATTATAAAAATATGAATTGTTGTTTCTTTAAATCCTAAATTTAATATTTAAATTGTGTTTGATTCTTCAGTACAATAATAAATTGATATAATTTTTTTTTTAAACAGGCAAAAATCCCAATAATTTTCTATGTCAACCTGCAGAAGAGAACACGCCCCATACGTTAACATTCACCTGGGAACAATGGGATGCTCCTATTACACAATATATATCCGTCCAAAAAAATGATTTGGTAGTAGCAACCTGTACAACTCCAACAAAGTGCTTAGATATTTTCCCCAAACAATTTTCGACACGATTTTATGTTAACAAAACAAATTTAAGTGCAAATGTAACGGTACAAATATTCAACATATCTCGATTGAATGTAAATAACTGGCAGGTCATACATAATAAGAGGATAATTCAGAATTGCGAAATGATCGTTTTTTGTAAGTAGTTTTGCTATTCTGTCACAATTACTTCGTTAATCATTTATTTAAAATAAATTAATTATTACACAAACTCATAATTATATCAAAGCATATAAATCAAAGTAAAAATGTGTTTGTTTGTGGGTTGGTTTGTGCAACATACGTTTCTACATGAATTTATTGATCTTAACCTAACTGGCACATATATCCATTATAATCCGGATGGAACTGGGATTATGAACTTTTTATAACATTTTTGGGGCCGGGGTCCCGAATTCGGTTTTTTATCTCTTTTATGCATCTTATATATAATAAAATGACCAATACATACTCCTATATAAATAGATGGTTCTATGTGAATTGATGGATATAAGCCTAACGTGGTAGCATAATCCTTCGTTGTTATTATAAAATGTTCGGTTAATTTAGAACTAAGAATACCCAATCTATAATTTTCCAGAAAGTTTGTTAAATTTCAAAAGCTATGTCCGTTGCATAGTTAACCGATTTTAATGTAACATATTTAAAATTTTAACTTTATTTTTGATTGTTTTTATAGGGCCCCTCATCTGATGAAAATAAAATTGGTACAGTTATGGAATGGGCCCCCCGGGGGCCACTCCTTAAACAAAATGGACTGTAGTGATAGAAATGCATTAAGTTGTAGAATTGTTGTGTCTTCGAAAAATAATTACGTAGGACAGTCATTTTTACACGTTTCCACGAGGATAGATATTCATTGTAATCTATATTGTTCCAGAAAGTTCTTTATTGTTCTATGGGGTATATAATGGGACCTAAAAGCTAATTGAAATTGTCGTTTAGTTCTATTCATTTATATACTGATAATGATTTTCTTTAAAAATACTCTTTATAATCCTACCGGGAACAAAATCCCACTGGAAACATGATCCCAACGAGGAACAGGACCCACCGAGAAACGGGAAAACTCTGAGATCTGGAACCCAATTGTTTTGGGATCACACCAGGAAAAGGGATCGAGAACCCACAATGATCGAGAACCGTCAAGGGTCTTAATCAGACAGGGACCGTGATCCAAATGTTGATTATGATCCCTAGGGGATCGGGATCTTACTAGGATCGTGACTTCACACGGATAGGGATCGAGATTCCGACGAGAACAATAAGATACCGGGATCGTAATGTTGATGGAATTGCGAACAGATCGGTACTTGTTTCCCATCGGGATCAACAGTGATCGCGATCCAAACGCTGTCAGGTTTCATTCGGATATCGGGGTACATCGAAAAACAGAATCCCATTGGAAAATGGGATGCAATTTGGTCCCCTCCGGTATCTGGAACAAAAATTATGGCAACGAAAGTTTTATAACTCATTTTACATATGTTTTAATAGGTGTCATATTTATCATTAATACTTTTTTACTAGTGCTGTGTCTCTTTTTTATATGGTGCTTTAAATGTAATGTTAATTATAAGGCTGTAGAAGTTCCTTTGTTTCAAATGCTATCCCGGCAAATGCCGGGTATATCGGCAAATAATTAAGTAAAGCAAAACAATATATAAACCCCCAAAAGAGACACTTACAGCTAAAAATATATTAATTATTAATATATTTTGACTCAAAGGATTGTAACAATATTTAGTGAAACATCAATATTTTGTATATACGGAATAGTTGTATAATTATTTAAACAAATATAATCAAAACACAGTGGAATCTCTTATAACGATCACCTCTCATAACGAGTAATGCGCATAACGAGCAAAAAAAATGTGAAGAAGTTTCTCCTTTAACGAGCGACATTTGGCATAAGTTACACAGAAATGGGAAGTCCCTTTTTACCTCACTTCTGCTTGGAAAAAAACTGGCCAGAGGGTGTTGTTGAATGTGATTTTGAAACAGTACCTGTGGAGTCTACAGTTAACGAAATTGTTTCATTGGCCAATATCATGGGACTCGAGTTGGACAGTAACGATATTGAAGAGCTTGTGAAAGAGCACAGTCAAGATTGACCACCGAAGAGCTTATGGAGTTGCATCGTGTTTCAAAGCAAGAAATTATGGAGGAGATCTCATTAATGGAGGAGGAAGTAGCAGTGCAACAATCTTCTAGCGTAATAAGAGAAATGCTGAAAGCATGGGAAACTGTTTCATCGTACATTGAGAAGCATCACCCTAATAAGGAGGTGGCTATTCGTGCTACAAATGTATTCAATGATAATGATGTGACACATTTTCGTCACGTTTTTGAGCGTCCGCAAAAACAAATGTCTTTAGACAGTTTTCTAGATAAAAAGGATTAATTATTTGTCATAAATTCATTTTTTTTTTTACTTTTTTTTTTTTAAATCTAAATTGTATTCCAAGTTGTTACACTCCTTAACAACTCATAAGTAATTTTATTTGAATAATAACTTTTTTTGAAAAATTAGCATTTTCAGCATGGAGCGCATTATCGTATTTTACATTGATTTGTATAGGAACAATTGTTTCGTTTAAAGAGTGTTTCGCTTAACGAGTAAGATTCTGGAACGAATTGTGCTCGTTATGAGAGGTTCCACTGTATTAAGGTCGTACATTTATAATTCTTACATATATATTGTGATATCGTCAATTTTTTTAAGGTAATTATCGACATCAACTTTTTGTTTTTAAATGAGATGTATTTTTTTTTTATTTTTTAATTTTAAAACATAATATATATTTTTAGCTAGACCCCGGGACGTTAGATGTCTTACAAATGTGACCCTGACTGGGGTTAACGTAACTTGCGTGTCTTCTCATATATTCCCAGAATCCAAATGTCATGTTAATCTAACATTGCTTAAGGTAAGTACATAAAATGTGTTTTAAAAAAAGTCGAAAGGTGAGGGTATGGCCATTTCTTAGTACCGTATACTTTTTTTATACGGGTTATTGGTTCTTAAAAAAAATTGGTGCAACTAACCTTAATTATCAAGTATGAAATACTTTCGGAGTTATAAATAGTACACAATCATATCAGGCGTGGGGCCTACTTATTTATTTTTTTTTAATTGAGATACAATGACATGTACACGTTGTCTATTAATTGTTTTGTGGATCTAGAGTCTAGAAAAGACTTACTATACAAAGACTTGGCGATCAAGCTTCAAATGCCGTTACATTTTGAACTCATAATATTCAATGTTTCTGGGAGTTGCCCCAAAGTTCATTTTTATGATAAGAGCTGAATAAATATCAGGTGGCTTATGCTAAGGCATAGGTATCTGCGTGAACTGGTGGCCGTAGAACTAACGCGGCGGACATACCATTTAAATACTTCATTAAAAAATCGTTCGATTTAACACTAATAATATCTACTCCATGTGTGCGACCCTTTTATTATTGGTAATTCAAAAAGCATTATGTTCTAGATGGTTTGTTACTGCAATAAATGATCTCGTAGAAGAATGTTTTTTAACCAATTTTTCAGAGGTTCCTTAAAGCAGATGTACAAATGTCCAAGAAGTTTGGAAGGTTCATAGTGTGTATGAAAATTGTGTTGTTGTTATCTTTAAATGTTAATTGGTTGTGGACATATTGTATAGTTCTGTACATTTCTTTACAATCATAGGAATTATCTCAATTTTAAAAGAAATAATTATTTTATCATTTTATTTTTGAAATAATGATTAAGATATTAATAATTTTTTAATTTTATTTTTAGAAGTGCTAAAATCATTCTGGAAATTTCTAGAACGGTTGACACAATCCATTTATATTATTCGTTCATACGCCTTCTTAAAATGACTCGACCTCAATGTAGGCAGCTAAGTGGATTGATGAATTTAAAATTGAGCTCAGTGACAGAATGGCGGCTTACAAGTTTTTTACGAGTTTGTTACGCCGGGAACTTAACCCTCATATTGGTGAAAAAAAACACTCTCTATGCAATCAAATGTTATGGTTTTAGGCCCTGACAAGGTCTCTTAATTGAGTTACACAGTTTAGCACTAGGACATTTAATAAACGTAACATTTTAACAGTTAACTTGAATATTTATTTTAGGTCCTTAGATATAAGTTCAAGCCACGTCAATGAAATATAATTACATACTTTGTGAAACAATTAAATGTTACTGCTTTTAAAAGATTATTTTCCCCATATATATATATATGTATATATATATATATATATATATATATTTACATATTAATACATATAAAGAGAGCAAAATTTAGCAATCTTTAAAAAAAAAACTGTTCTTTCTTCAGATTCCATATCCTGTATTAAATACTACATCTTATATCAACAATACAAGACTTCCTGGTGATCTGACGTACTACAATTCAAACTGTTTTATAACTGTGCCATTAGCTGACATTTCCCCAGGGATGTATCAACTTAGTGTTAACATTTATCCAAATGTATCAGGAACGCAAAATGACATTGAGTTTGGAATTAAGAAGTTGTTTCCAATTAATTTAGGTAAACATTTTCAGAATCTCAGATTTTATTGATTCCCAAGTTCTTTTAACCAAATATCGATTTCTCCTTACATGTTATTAACTTTTTATTGAAATGAAGATTTTTTCAAGAAAGTCTTAATTTGTTTGATGAGAAATGTTTCAAAGTTCTTCAAATATTAATTAAAATTAACTTCATATATTTCCTAATAAATTGTTTAAAGGTTGATAGTTTTATTTTAAATGAAATAGCCACACGCACGTAAAATAAAATTATTAAAACATCGCTATAACTAACATTCAGAACATAAAGAGAAGGAGTACATTTAAGTTATTGTGATTAGCTAATTACTAATAACAAGGTTATGATTTAAATTATCATAACATATATTCTCCATTAAACTTTGTCTGGTAAAAGTATCTAATAACCCATCCTGTTTACCTTCAATTAAACATAATGGTTTAAAAAGGATGATGCCTTAGCCGATTAAAAGATCGGGTACGGAAAAGTCCTCAAAGCCTGAAAGAAAAGCAGAATGCAACTGAGCAATTACAAGGCATGAGTATTCAGAACCTTGACTACGGCATTGAAGAGTTGGCCACATACTCCAGTACCGATCAAAAACCAACATCTTCCTCGTTATATATGCCGTTGAATTGAAACATGCTGCGTTAAACACAATTTCTAGGAAGTTGCAATATGTTTAAAATTTTCTTTACACTTAGTAAGTGGAACATCACCAAGTGGACACATAAACATAATAAAAACAGGTGTGTCGCACGAATAAGCAAGAGCAAGCACAATTAAACGTTAGTCCGTTAAACTCCATTCAGTTGTAAACCACAAGAAATATGGCAAGAAAATACAATGTTAATTTAAAAAAAAACAACTTAAGACTAAACCAACAGTCTAGTTTCTATTTACGAAAAGTGCAGACAAGAATGTCATTCTAGGATTTGTCTCATAAGGAACAAGAGAATGTGTCAATTATACAGATGCTTAGCTATCTCCTCACAAAGACATAATGATACCATTAATATCAGTATAAAGTTACGTAACAAGTGAACAAAAAAATGTAAGCTTTTGTTTAAACAAAATTAAATATAATTTTCAATTAATCAACCTATCTTATATTTCAGATTATCCTACTGTAAAACTTAGAGGATGTCCTGCTGTTGTCGAAGAAAAAACTCAAGTCAAATGTACATGTGAGAGAAATGATAGCAGCCTCATCAAGGCTTCTATAGTTTGGATTGAGGAATTTAACATTGAGAATAATAACAGTAAAAATTACTTAATTTCGGATAACAAAACACTCGTTCTCCAGGATGCCTTTAGGAAGAAAAATGGTATTATTGTGTAATCAATTATTTGTTGGGGGGATCGGTGTTGCATTCTTTCTTGCTTACTTTAACATTTTCGATGGATAATGAAACAAAATAGACTTAACAAAAAAAAATTTAAAACAGTTACGTTAATACAATTAATATAAACAATGACTTTACAATATATATATATATATATATATACACAAAGAGTTACATGGCATCATTCCTTTTTGCGAGACGATGGAGTAGCTATGTACACTTTGACGAAAGGGTCAAAAAGAAGATCTTGAAATGACAGGTTTAGTCGCATTTTCAGCAGGAGAATTTTGACCCTGGTTAGTTGTGGCCTTACGTTCGTTCTTTTTGTTTCTAGGTCTTTGTTTTGTGCATCTTCTTCCTTTTTCACTCCTTTATACACTGATATTCACCTACTGAAACGTTACTCAGGGATGATTTCCCATTCGTTCATTTCTATGTTGGCTTCTCTCTAGCTCCGTTTGCAAAAGTCTATAAATCGCAGCATTCACCGACCAATAAGTCTCGTCACGTCTGCCAAGTCTCCGTACAGAAAATGCGTTGGAATACCGCCTTCTTTCATTCTCTTTACATTAACTAACTAATGAAAGCACCACGATCTAAGAGCGGAGAATAGGCTAACCATGCACGTTGTAAGACTTCGTGTTAGGCACATTGCCCTTTCATCGAATGCGTAAAATGTGACGCAAGCATCTTTGTAGGAAGCTGTTGAGTTTCCGAACGTCAATGACACATGTAGTCCACACTTCACTTCCATTTAGGAGCGTACTACGCACAACTGCTTATAGACGCATGATTTTGATGTACAAATTAGTTTAAGATTATTCAGCCTGCATTTTTTTAAAACTAAGCATAGTCGCTGCTTCTTTTGCGATTCAAATGTTCACCTCTTCGTCAATTGAGAGCGAACTTGAAATAATTGAGCCAAGTTATGTGAATTGCCGACGAATTATGGCGCTAAATAGATATAAATAAATATATTTGGAGGTGACGGTGTTTCTAGCATAATGTCATTTTTATTTCTGTAGACTAATTGACAGTCCAAACTAGTTACAAACGCTTGAGAGGCAATAAACAAACCGCGTAAGACAACCTTCTGTGTGCGATGTTCAGGCGACATCGTCAGCGAACATCAAGCCCCCAAATTAGTATCTGTTACCTTGGTCTTTACACGAAGGCGGCTATTATTTCACAGCCTATAGTCTGATCTGGTATGGACGTTCACGCCTTATTCACATTCCCGGGAGGAAAAATGAAGATTCATCGAGAAGAAAATGGAGAAGAGCTTTGGTTTCTGGGGGCGTCGATTAATTACGTGAACAAATTTAAAGCAATTGTCCCCCTCCCATCCTAATCAGCAACTGTCATAAATAATTATGTCAACATTCATCTTACCAAACTCCCCCACCCACTCTTAAAATTAATTATAATATAAATAACTACATAACTAAATGTTACTTTGAGCTGATCTATTTTAAAACACAGAATGGTATGAAAAATATTTTATTGCATCTTTACCTTGTGAATCAACTATTTAAAATTGTTAAACTAATGTAATAACCAGTCAATTAATTCTAAGAATATATATACATATATATATATTCCTCGAAAATGACAACACTTTTAACATGCAAACTTGTAAAAATCCCCTCATAATGCTTTCTGGTGATAACCATTGTAAGAATAAATGAGGCAAAAGACTATTTTACGAAATATTACTTGTTAAAAAATAGTATTGGCTCATGTTTAATTTTAGGTCTGATACAAGTGTATATAAAAATATTCAATATAGACAGGTTTTTTTTCTTTTTTTCAGCATTTTGTTGTAAAGCACTAAATGACTTTAAATGGGAAAATGTAGAGTCTACTTACTGTTATTTACCAGAAAGAATAGGTAATTTAAGTATACATATATTTTATTAATATATATATATTAATATATATATATATATATTAATATATATATATATACAGGGTGGGCCAATAAAAGTGAGAACATTTCGTAGCGTAATATTTTACGAGATGTTCTCACATTTTTTTGGCCGACCCTGTATATATAATATATATATATCGGTCTTTATAAATATAGATATTTATTTATATGCATATGTTAATATAACCATTTTATTCCTAAAGTTAATTTAATATTGTTACAATAGGTTATATTAAATCAATGATTTCATTAGAAAATAAATTATGTTATAAATATAATTAAGTTAAATTTCCATTTTTTTCCCCAGCTAGTGTTCACAGCATTTCCTGCTATGAAAACCAGTCAAACGAGGCTATTAGAATCACTTGCCAAACAGATATGGTTTATCCCAAAGCACTTTGTCGGTTTTCAATCAAATACAATGTGGTAATTTATTCCACATTATTTTTTTTTCAACAAGTTTGTTATTGTGATAGGAATTTAGAATTGTTAAATATTTTTAAAAGTCATGTTACTGAAAAATTTAAACAATAATTTCAGGGTTTTTTTTTTTTTGGTTGTTGTGTATTTACCAAAAAATGGGAAACAATTTATTTCCGTTATGTTTATCCGAATATCTATTTAATTTGGTAGTCATATTTTATCGAATATTTACAATATGAGGGTAAGTACCTGAATATCAAAATGTACATCCTTAGATTCCATTACAAATAAATGTATACTAATTTAAAAAAAAAATTTTTTGTTAAACAACAGATACTTAACACCACACCCACTTAACAATTGATATATTTTTTAGAAATAAAACAAAATTCATACATATCTTTTGTATGAGACCTCAACAAAACTATTTTAAATAACATAATTTTCTAATATAATATATCAACGCGAGGGAAAATTTTAGCAGTGTTAGTTTTTTTCTTAAATTTAGAATCGTAGTCAGTAACTATTTCCACAAATGATCGGATCCACATGCGTAGAGTGGGAAGGACATTCCTTGTTTCTATTGTATATATATACTTATATATATATATATATATATATATATATATATATATATACATATACATATACAAATTTTTAGTGGTCCAAACAGGGGGTAACTATGATACGATAACTCGCACATGCGCAGTCGAGTTATTTACATGTGTTTATATTGTTTATATTGTATATATATATATATATATATATATATATATATATATATATATATATATACATATACATATACCAATTTTTAGTGGTCCAAACAGGGGGTAACCATGATACGATAACTCGCACATGCGCAGTCGAGTTATTTACATGTGTTTATCGGATCGCCATTCTGTTCATAAATAAGTTTTCCAAACAAAAGCATCAGAAGAATTTTATTTTACATATACATTTTCAACTTTATCGATTCTGTAAAAGCAAGAAGTAAATAGTCTATAGAAATTTATGCACTGGTCCTAAGAACTAAGGAAAAAGAATACTTCCTGCTAGCAACAGAATGGCGGAATAACAATAACAAAGAGCACACAGCAAAGAAATCTGACAATTAAACGCACAATTACTTAAGGAAATATTCAAATTTGTGGGAATGACACTTAAGACCTACTAGCCAAAATCGGAATGTCTGTCTTCGGATAAGTATGATTCCCTTAGTAAGACGAAAAAAAGAGATCCAAGAAAGATGGCGGGAGTTGTTTCAAAATGGCGGCTAAAAGGTGTGACAAGGAAATTATCTCTAGCGTTCTAAATTGGACTATAAATATACTCCCAGTGTAACCAAACCAAATTACTTGTTTCATTCAAGATTGGATTTCCAAATCCATCAGTAGCTATATGTGTTGGGTCATGTAGCTAATTGTATCGTGCGACACATGGGAAATCTGGTTCCACGTGCTATGTGCCGATAATCGACCCACGGACTGCGGCGAAACGAGTCAACCCTGCTCTGCATGTTCCTGTCCTCGCTGCAACAGTATCAACAGCGACAGCTTCACATTCCACAGCTATTAGCGGAACTGCTCAAACTCCTTCTCTCCCCTCTCATAACCCAATCCAAACGCTGAATCTAAAGTAAAGCCTTTCCCATTCTCACCACATGGAACTAGTACCTCAAAATCCCACAATCCCGGCCAACCACCCTACTCAACCAAAAGGCATCCAACAAGCTACCAGAAGCACAAAAAACACCCCCCCCCCTCTATCCCTGACCACCTCAAAAATGCAAACCTCCGCCTACTAAATATCAACTGCCAAAGCATAGAATCAAAGAGACAAGAGCTCGCAGCCATCATCCAATACACAAAGCCCGACATAATATGTGGAACAGAGTCATGGCTCAGAGGCACAAAACCTGGGTAAAAACAAACCCTGGACCACATAAAGTCCTCAGAAGTCTTCCAGCTAGATTACAATGTGTATCGTCATGACGGCGCCAAAAAGGTGGAGGCGTCTTCATCTTGATTCACAGAACCCTCACATCAGTAGAACAACCGCACCTCGACACAACCTGTGAAATAGTATGGGCAAAGTTAAAATTAAAAAAAACAAGAAAGATCTCTACATCGATGCCTTCTATATGCCCAAAAGAAACCAGCGCGACCTTGATGAACTCCGAAAATCGATCAACATTCTTACTGCCAACGTCAAGCACCCACGCGATATCATCGTTGACGGCGATTTCAACTGGCCCGATATAGACTGGAAAACGCATACTGCGCCCTTCACTAGCAGAGACAGCTACATTCAGCAATCACTGGACGACTTAACCTCATCTTAACTACTCACTACAAGTGCAGAGGACACCGACACGACAAAACAGCATCCTAGACCTTATCTTCACGTCTTCTTTGTCAAACTTCAAAAATACCTTAACCAACAACATAGATCAAAATATCCCATCAGCGACAGCAACAAATCCATGTCATCTACCATGGCTAAACGTACGGCTCAAGAAGTTGCTGAAGAGAAAGAAAAGACCATTGATGACAGCCCAAACTACCAAAAACTGGACCCTGTACCGCCAGTTCCAAAAATATTGTCGTAGGGAACTAAGAAGAGGAGAGTGGCAGTACATAAATGGAGTCATCCAAGAAGGCCTCGAAAAAAACAACACAAAACCCCTCTGGCACTACATTAAATCCAGGAAGCAAGACAAAGACGGCGTAGCCCCCTAATAGAAAACGGCAAACTTGTAAGCGATGGCCAATGCAAAGCAGAAATTCTCATACATGAGTTTCAATCCGTCTTCACCAAGATCTACACCACAGTCATACCATCCCTAAAACCTTCACCTGGTAAAATAGGCCCCCTCAACATAACTGAAACATGAGTAGCAAAATTTCTCAAAAACCTGAAACCCAATAAAGTGCCTAGACCTGACTGTATCCCGAACATTGTCCCGAACTCCCTGGCTGACAACATTGCCCCAAATATGACCCACATTTTCCAAAAGTTGCTTGACTCCGGCAAACTCTCTCTAGACTGGGTTGATGCAAAAATCACTATTGCCTACAAGAAACTTGACCGTCATAACCCAGCAAACTACCGCCCAATATCCCTGACCTCAGTTCCAAGCAAAATCCTTGAACACATCATCTATCGCCACATCATGAACCACCTTGAACCCTGCAACATTTTTTCCAACCTAAATCACGGTTTCCGCTCTGGATTCTCAACAGAAACTCAATTAATCATCACCACCAATGATCTCCTAGCCTCCTATGAAAAAGGTACCCAGGTCGAATGGCAATTCTCGACTTCTCAAAGGCTTTCGACACTGTTCCTCACAGCCTTCTCTACATAAGCTCCACCACTACGGCATTACTGGCAATCTTCACTCTTGGCTCTCAACATTCCTAACACAACGTACCATGCAAATAGTGGTGGACGGCGTCCGATCAGGAAAAGCCACCGTAGACCCAGGAGTTCCACAACGCACAGTGCTGGGCCCCTCCTTCTCTTCCTCTCTCATATAAACGACGTACCAAATAGAGTTAATTCTCAAGTGCGGCTGTTCGTTGATGAACGTCTTATCTACAGAGAGATAAACAGCTACGATGATCACAACCACCTCCAAACAGTTTGAAGTGCCTTATGAATTGGGGGGACAAATGGGGCATGAAATTTAATGAAACCAAATGCTACACTATGACCATCTCAAGAAAAAAAAACATCAACCCATATTAACTCACTAAACGAAAAATCCTCCAACAAATATCAAATAATCCATACCTTGGAATTCTCTTCTCCAATAACCTAAAATGGTCAGCCCAAATCAAAAAAAAAAAAATATTAAAAAAAGCCAACTCCTTCCCAGGTTTCATCCGAAGAAATCTGCGCCACTTCCGAACTTCCTGCAAATGAAATGCCTATCTCGCAATCGTCCGTCCACTACTGGAATATGGTGCGATCATCTGGAACCCACACCTTAAGCAAGGCGTGGACAAGACGGAGCGAACTAAATGTAACGCGATGCATTTTATCGCTCGAGACTACAAATCCATCACTCCTGGAATCGTCATTGGCTTTTTAAAAAGATTTGACATCACCCCCCCCCCCCTTTTTTAAAAGACAGAAGAGAGGGACTCCACATGATATTGTTATATAAAGTGATCATGGGACTGGTGCCGGCCATCCCAGCAGGCATTTACCTCATCCCACAGAAGCCGGGTAGACTGATCAGAGCAAAACGCTCACTGAACACTGACTTCACCACTGACATTTCCATAAACAATTACACCAGAAACAATAGCAAATACTTCAAAGTGCCTCAGTGCAACACAGTGCAGTATCAACAATATTTCTTCCCACGCACAATAATAGCATGGAACCACTTGGACGATGCCACTGTGAACTTCACATCGGTCGAAAGCTTCAAGGCTACCTTGGCATCAGCTAGGAGCCTTTAGAATGGCAACATCATACCCCCAACCGTTGCAAAGGTGGCAGTACATGGATGCAGCAACGAAACACTACCAGAACCAGAACTATATTTTCATTTTAAAAATTTTAAAATTCACTTTAAAGTTTTAAAATTGATTATTTTTTTCAAGATTGTTTGGTTGTTGTTGTTTTGAAAAGAAGAACTCTAAAATCTCATCTAAAATACAAGCTAGAGTAATAAAATATAATGTGTATATTCATTTAACTATTTAGTGGGTTATGATTTATACAAATTACGTCAATTTGGTAAATAACTTTTAAAAATTTTACTAGTATGATACATTTTAAGAGTTTTCTGCTGATTCAAATTCTTCAAATTAAAAACAAATTTTTTTGAAATGTTTGAATGAAATTAAGCTAGCTCAGTACCTCTAAATTTACTTGACGTTTATGAACCAATAATTTTTTTAGCAATATTTATGTTTGTTTTCAACATTTTAGAACTCTCCAAATAGGCATTATTTTTAAGATGACCGCCGTTACCATGGCAAATAAATATATATTTTTTTTTCTTTAAGCAGGAAAATATGTCTCCACTCATAGCTAAACATGAATAATATATATGTATATGTAAGTTAAAACAAGTAATATTGTTTCAGATATATCAAATACTTACCGAATACACCATATTTCAAAACAATGAAAAAATATATGATGACCCATTGTATTACAAGACAACTTGTGTATTGAATTTATATAAGAGGAACCTGAGCAAAGGATTGTATGACATAGACGTCTCCATGTTCCCAAATATAACTGGTATTGATACTGATCTAAATTTTGGTTCTAATCAACATATCACAGTGAACACAGGTATTAATGTTTTCCATTGCGAGTGCAAAATATTTTATATCACACTTATTTATATGATAGTATATATATATATTTATGAAATGTCGATTTTCAAAAGGCTGTATCTCCATTTTTGGCGTTTTGAGATAATCGACTTTTTCTGCTACACAATGATGGCTCAAATTTTAGGAAATATTTATGTTAATTTAGGTATATATTCAAAATATAAGTTAGATTATGATGAAAATTGAAATGTAGGTTAATTAGAATGTATTTATGTATCATTTTCAATGCCGTAGAATAGCTTCACAATCACACGGATTGGTCCAAAATATATACAGCATTTTGATAATAAAAATTTAAAAAAATGCACACCGCGTGTAGAAAATAAAACCATTTTTAGATAAAGAATAATATAGTACTAAAATGTGTTTTGTAAATTAACTTTAACATATCCTAAAGGAACCTGGATTGCTCTACAAAATGTACAGTTTTCTCTTCTTTTTTTTTCAAAATGGCAGATACCGCGTTTTGAAAATCGACTCTTCATATATATATATATATATATATATATATATATATATATATATTGCCTGATGGACGAATTAATTTGTCATCCATAAATACTACAAGTGTACTTTTAACTAATTTTTGTGTTGTTTTTTTTTGGTTGTTTTTTTATTGCTGAAGTAAATACCCATGTGCTGTTTTGAATTAGAAAAAATGTTTAAACAAATATTTCTCTTTTTAACAAACATGCTTAGCTGAGTCACATTTTAGTCCCCTTAGAAAAACTACTGATTTGGTCAAGGAATTAGCTGCAAAGCTCATTCAGATTGAGGGTAAAAACGAGTTCAGCCAATCGGTGAAGTGTGTTTGCAGATATTTAAAGCTGAAGTTCATTCTAGGGATGAATTTTTAAAGCTAAGGCACCGTCAATATGTTAAACAATGTTGTTTTTACATGTTTTTCTTTTTCATCAGAACCAGTCAACGATGACACAAAATTGAGTAAAGAAATAATGATTGCATTCATCATTTCTGGGACTATCATCCTTGTTTTCGCGTTCTATTTGGTTTACAGCAAATGTCAACGAGGTGAGAACAATAGTTAGTCACATTGTGTCTGCTATTTAAAAAAAAAATAACGATAATTAACGGCTAGTTAAATTCGAAACCCATTGAAAATTATTTATTGAGAATAAAATTATGTCATGGCGCTTCTCAGTTTTATTTTTTCCTATGCTTAGCTTTCAAGTTTCTAACATTAGCCTTTGCTAACGTGCAGTGTTTACCAAAATTAAAATTTTGCGGAAAGGTGTATACATTTACAATTTAACTGAATTTAGGTTGTTTTAGAATAACTCGTCTTACGTTATCATTGAATAACAAATTTAGAAAAAAAAATATGCCATAGATAGTGTAGTTACACTAAGACACATACACTTTATATACTGGAACTCTCTTGTTATTTAATGAAATTATATTTAATTATAAATGTAAAGACATATAGATATATACACATATATTAATATATATATATATATATATATATATATATATATGTATATGTCTTTTAATTATATATATTTGAATATATATATATATATATGTATTCATTTTTAAGTTTTTAT